>JBAKBP010035416.1:0-19546 GCA_037953745.1 Lithodes maja
CTGCAGCTTTTCTGTCCATTAAGTTATTGTACTGCTTACAAAAGCTGGCACAATCACAGGGAGGGGGGAGTATTGGCTTTTCGTTGCTAAGCTTCTCTATTCCATTCAAATTCCATGTTGAATAATCTTTCGTAGTGTACGGTATTTTCCAAGAATCTATAATTTCTTTGTCAGCGGAAACAATTGTTCAAGCATATATTTTCCCTGTGAAACCAATTTAACTTCATAATGACAATTATATATATAAAGAAAAAACAATATATTTTACATAATTTATTGCATATCTTACATATTTAACGCCTTAAGAGCGGGTGGGTCGGTAAATTCTACCCGCCAAGCGGGTGGTTTTACCCTAAATGGGGTTGTTTCCGTGCTCTTTTTCATGCATAAACAAGACCCAGAGCGTAATACAAGTATCTATCCCTGAAAGCGCGTAAACAGAGCTTTCGAATGACACCCGAACCATCCTTCTACGACCACTGGTTCTCTTGCAACGATCGTGCAACATGAGTGCAAAAACCCTAAAATAAGGTAATTTCCTTACATAATTCCCTGTGTAGCGAGTGAGAGAGGGTGAAGGAGGGTGTAATAAATTTCAGTCAACCCACGGCGGTGGTGGCGAGCGGTCAGGAAGCAATCTCTGCTCCTAGCACCGCTCAGCTCTCTCTCAGAGCACATTACGTGCTCAAAATTGCACTCGACATATGTCGAGGCCCGCATATGGGCACGTTTTCTTTAACTCGACATATGTCGAGCGCCGATGGTTAAGGGTTAAAATTATATTTATTAAAATAGTTTAACCAGACCACTGAGTTCCCCAAAAAAACTCTTATAGGGCTGGCCTGAAGGATTAGATCAAGATGGACAACCAATCAAGATATGATAGGTAGGGAAGGGCAAGAGGTGAACAAATCTAGGAAGGTGAAGATACGCAGACATTTCTCACCATTTCACCAATTCAGCCGCACCAGAGTTCCTCTTATAGGGTAGGGCCGAAGGGTGAGTCAAGAACTGCTACACTGCAGCACCAATTAAGAAGTGATCAAGGGCGAAGAATGAGAAATCAGGTCTAAGGAAGAAATAAATCACACAGAGATACACACATAATACACCACTGAGGGGAATCGAGTCAGCTTGACCGCACCAGCGACCATAGACACAAATAAAGTCAGGAGCCAATAAACTAGCCAGGCTAGGGTGGCATATGATATAGGCCGTCCGGAAGACAACCGAATTAGACAGAATAAGAATAGAAGGGGAAAAACATACAAAAAGGGGCAATCAAATTTCAATGGAAATTCACTATGATAACTGTAACATGTGGGAATAACTTTCACCTTCATATTTCCTCATCTCTTAGCATAAACATGATCAATTAGGGTGCCATTTTCAGTTGTTGGTTGTGTTACATGTTGAGAGTATCCACGCTTTTCCATTAAATTTGCAATAAAAGAGTTAGTTTGGAATGTGTTCACAATGCAACTAATTGAGTACCGGTATTTGTCTAGTTCATTTAGCAAATTACTTAAATTTACTCTAAAATAATTAAGTCCATATGAAATAGGTTTGTATATAGGGACAGGTTTGTCCTATAGAAAAGTATAGCCAACACTGTTCTCTACCCACTAAAAGCTGAACCAGTGGAAGGTATTACCCGTATTTGCATACCTTCCCTCAATTTCAGTCAGGCTATATTTGGATGATAATTTGAACTCAATTTGACCTATCTCAGAATAGTAGTATGGGAATTTCATTTTTTTCCTTATTGTGAAGGCAATCATTATTCTATAAAAACACTTACCCTAATAATACATGTACCAGGTTGTTCTCTATATTTTAAGATTATACTCTTTATATAAAAGGCTTGCATGGCTGCATGATAAATGTTTTTCTTTGATTCACTCTTCTTGACTTTTTCTATATTGCAGGCCATGCTTTTGTTCCTCCTAATTCCTTTTCTATTATTT
Organism: Lithodes maja; assembly: GCA_037953745.1. Lineage (NCBI taxonomy): Eukaryota > Metazoa > Arthropoda > Malacostraca > Decapoda > Lithodidae > Lithodes > Lithodes maja. The sequence goes on from JBAKBP010035416.1 coordinate 1,968, forward strand.
CCACTCCTCAAGTGAGGTACTGTAGAGGTGATTCTCTTGGTCCCATCTGTAGAGGTATTGTAAATGGTGGCCAGACACACCCGTGGCAATCTTTCACACCCAACCCATCTTGGGCCTATCTAATTTTATGTTGAACTCTATTGTTCTTGATCCCACTATAGGACTTGGTAGCCTATTCCACACATCTACAACTCTGTTACTAAACGAATAGAGGCAGATCCCTTACACACATCAGTTTCTCTCTGTTGCTCGTTTGCTTGCACATCAGTACAAATAAAGCAGATCCCTTACACATGCAACTAAGATGAACATGGGAATCTGCAGACAAGTGGCCCACAAAAGGCAGATCCCTTTCACATCCAACCCATTTTGTCCATATGTCTATCTGATTTTATCTTGAAATTCTTTATTGTTCTTGATCCCACTATAGCACTAGGTAGCCTATTTCACATATCTACGACTGTTACGAGAGAGGCAGATCTATCCCTTACACAGCCAATCTCTCTCTCTCTCTCTCTCTCTCTCTCTCTCTTATTTACACACTGGTACAAATGAGGCAGATCCCTTACACATGCTACCAAGATAAAAATGGGAGTCTGCAGAGAGCCGATTGGCCCACACACGGCAGATCCCTTTCACACCCAACCCATCTCGTCCTATCAAATTTTATGTTGAAGCTCTATTGTTATTGACCCCACTATAGCACTTGGTAGATTATTCCACATACTTTCTTACAGTTTCTTACAGTAGATCCTCTGGAAAAAGGCAAACTAGGCCTGTGTATCCAGCTCAGTACCAGTACTTGCACTGCTGCGGTCGTTCACGGTGTTGGCGGCTGCGGTAGCAGAAGCAACATTTTTACTATTCTGTATTTTTGTTTTATAATCAAACTTCAAATCTTGTCTTTCCCATGCTTTATCAAGATTACTTTCAAACTCCCTTATTGATTCGGAATCGACTACATACTGGGGCAGTGCGTTCCACTCATTTACCACTCTAATCACAAAATGAGTTCTTTGCCTTCTCAAGCCTATTTCTTTCTTTGTAAATTTTCTTAGAGTGTCCTCTCGTTCTTGTTCCCTCCCGCATCAAGAAGATACTTTCACACACATCCTCATCGTACTTTCCTGACATTATCTTAAAAGTCTCTATCATATCCCCTCTCTTTCTCTGAAATCACTGTGTTGGGTGATTTTAATGTCCATAATGTTAAATGGCTCACTCATTCAGCCAGGACTGATGATGCTGGTCTTGAATGTGAGCTATTTGCAGACTCATTTAATCTCACTCAACTAGTCAACCAACCCACCTGTGTACCAGATAATCCTAATCATAATTCCCACCTACTGGACTTATTTTTAACAACCAATTCAGAAAATTATGATGTTACAGTGAGGTCCCCGCTTGGATCTTCTGATCACTGTCTGATACAGGCCACCTGTCTATCACCTACCACACCTTCCCACTCTGAACCTGTTTAGGTGACTAAATGGCATTACGATAGGGCAGACTGGGAGGGTCTTCAGGGTTTCTTTATTGATATTCCCTGGACCTCTTTCTTTTCTAATGATGCACACTCCACCTTGAGCCACATACAAGATTTTGTAAAAATTGGAATGGAAACTTTTATTCCTCATCAAAAGTACAGTAAAAGATCTAATTCACCTAAATGGTTTGACCATAATTGTGCTAGAGTAACTGAACAAAAAGCAATAGCCTACAATGCATACACAAGATCAAAAACTCATGAAGCCTTTAATTACTTTAGAAACATCAGAAATCATGCCAAAACTGTATTAAACCTAACTAAATCAAACTTTCTCCACAAGCAGGCAAATAAACTTCTATATAATCCAAATGATAATAAAATATTTTGGTCTACTCTTAACTCATTTAAATCCAACTTCACTACTGCTTCATCCATTCCACCATTAAAATCTCCGACTGGCAATCTTGTAAGTGACCCACGAGGTAAAGCGGATATTTTCTCCACCAACTCAACCTTACATGAAATAAATCAAGATGTCCCTGTACTTAATTTTAATTCGCCTGAAATTCCCTCACTTAAGATCCACACCAGACATGTCAAAACTATTTTGCAGAATCTCTCAGTAGATAAGGCTCCTGGTCCAGATGAAATTCCTCCAATAGTACAGTACTTAAGAATTGCTCCTTGGTGCTCGCTCCTGTATTGGCAAAAAATTTCCGTCTGTGTACTCATACCTCATGCTTCCCAGTACCCTGGAAAGAAGCAAACATCCATCCAGTTCCTAAAAAAGGTGCCGCTTCAGATCCATCAAACTACAGACCAATAGCTATAACTTCCACTCTTGGTAAAGTCTTTGAAATTATATTAAATAATCACATAATTAAGCATCTTGAGAATAATAAATTAATCAGTGATAGGCAATATGGTTTTAGACTATGTCGATCAACTGCAGACATGCTTTGCCTTCTTACGCATCAAATCAACCAAGCTACAGACCAACATGGTGAAACACATGCAATAGCACTGGATATATCAAAGGCATTTGATAGAGTCTGGCATCAATCCTTATTGTCGAAGATGTCACACTACGGCCTTGCATCATTAGTTCCACTAATTTCTTCTTATCTTCATAACAGAAAAATACGTGTAATGGTAGATGGCCTTTATTCTCAATTTCACTCAATAAATGCTGGTGTTCCCCAGGGATCAGTTCTGGCCCCAATTCTGTTCCTCATTCATATCAATGATCTCATATCTACCACTCATAATCCAATACATTCCTACGCAGATGACTCAACACTCCACAGTTCCTTCACATTTACCAATTCTTTCACCCAACCCGATCTTATAAATTCAAAAATAAACACTGCAATTTCTCTGAACCAGGACCTTTCTAGAATTAATGGATGGGGACAAAAGAATCTAGTTTCCTTTAATGCACAGAAAACCAAATACATTCAATTTTCTAACCGACAGAATCTCACCGACTCCCATATATATTTTAATGATGTAAATATTCCCACTTCCCCTAGTATTGACATTCTCGGTGTAACATTAACTACTAACTTGAGCTGGACACATTATGTTAGAAGCATTGCTAAGAATGCCTCTAAAAAACTGGGACTCCTGTACAGAGTTCGAGAATTCTTCACTGACGAGCAGTTGGCCGTGATATATAAAAGTCATGTGCGTTCTCAGATGGATTACTGTTCACCTCTGTGGGGTGGAAGTGGAGTGGTTGCATTGAGGCAGTTGGACAAAATTCAAAATAAAGCTATTAGATTAATCAATAACCCTGCAATCACACAGGACCTTCCTACATTATCCATACGAAGAAACGTTGCATCCCTTGCATTATTCTACAGATATTTTCACAGCAATTGTTCCGAGGAACTTGCTTCAATTGTGCCGCCTCTCCACATCTTTCCGCGTAGAACTGGGGCAGCTGAGAGCGCCCATGAATTTACACTTTCTCCTCCACAATGCAGAACTTCTGCTTATCAGAATTCATTTATCCCCAGAGCTACTACTCTTTGGAATTCACTTCCCTCGAATTGCTTTCCACAAACTTACAATCTGCAAATGTTTAAATCCAGTTGTTACAAACATTTTATGAATGGAGGATGCCTTTAGGCACATGGACCTTTTTGTTTTATCTGTGTTTTTCCTTCCTCCGTTCATTGTCTCTTTTAAAAAAAAAAAAAAAAAAAAAAAAAAAAAAAAAAAAAATGCCAGTGTCGGAAGCCCCAGTGTCCTCAACCTCTGCTCATAGCCCGCGTTCTTCAACGTTGGTACCAGCTTGCTAGCTTTCCTCTGCACTTTCTCCACTGCTTCTATATCCTTTACCATATATGGAGCCCACACCTGGTTCGCATGTTCCAGGTGCGGCCTAACCAGCGCTGTATAGAGATTCCTGAAGATTTCTTCGTCAAGTGACACAAATGTCCTCCTTATCAGCCCTACAATTCTATTGGCTTTGTTTATCTTTTCCACTAAATGTTCTGAGAAATTTAACTTATTGTCTATCACTACTCCTATATCCTTTTCTGCATTCACTTCCTCCATCGCTTCATACATACTGTATCCTACCTTGTCTATCTTGCTTGTCCCAATCCGTATGTACTTGCATTTTTTTGGATGAAAAGGCATTAACCAATGCTCAGACCATCCCTTCATGCCCTCCACATCTCCTTGAAGCAAACCCACATCTTCCTTACTCCTCACTCTTCTATACAGCTTAGTGTCATCCGCATACAGGTATACCTCACTTCCATTAGTTATAACTTCAGGTAAGTCGTTGATAAATATAACGAACAGCAGTGGTCCCAACACAGATCCCTGAGGTACCCCACTTGTAATTTCCCTCCACCCCGAGCCTATTCCATTCACCAGTACCCTCTGTCTCCGATCTTTCAGGAAGGCTTCTATCCATTTCACACATTTCTCCCCTATATTATAGCTTCTAACTTTCTCTATTAACCTTTTATGTGGGACCTTATCGAAAGCCTTCATAAAATCGCAATATACCACGTCTATTACATGACCATCTTCTAGAATTTGCATCCAATCATCTACCACCTTAATTAGCTGTAGTACCGTCGACCTCCCCGGCAAGAATCCGAACTGTCTCCCACTGAAAAGTTGGTTTGACTTCATATGCTCCATTATTCCTTCTCTAATTACCGTTTCCATTAGTTTACACACAACACTTGTCAAACTGACTGGTCTATAATTCCCTGGGTCATTTCTCTTTCCCTTCTTAAATATAGCTGTTATGTTCGCCTCTTTCCAGTCCATCTGGATTTGTCCTGTATTAAACGATACCTCAAATAACATTTTCAATGGCTCTACTAACATCTCACCTCCTTCCTTTATGATTCTTGGGTGTATCCCATCCGGTCCCAGTGACTTCTGTTCATTTTTTCTATAGCCCTTCTTATTCTAGCATGGGAAAACTCTATTAGTTTTAGTGCCGGTGCCATACAGTATCTATAACTCTTTTACCAAGCGAATAGAGGCAGATCCTTTACACAGCCAATCTCTTTCTCTCTCGTTCTTGTTTGTTTTGCACACCGGTACAAATGAGGCAGATCCCTCACACATGCAACCAAGATGAAAAGGGGAGTCTGCAGAGAGCCAAGTGGCCCACATAAGGCAGATCCCTTTCACACCCAACCCATCTCATAAATGTTACCTGTTATTTACACTACTTACTATACACCCATGTTATTATATACCTGCAACCAAAACACAATTACAAGTTATTTACAATGCTAAAAATCGCATTAAGGACCTGGTCCTCGAACAAGTGTGTAACATTGACAATCCCAATGGGATCTTCAACCTAGCTAGGCGAGTTAAAAATGACAGTAGGGATATTATAAGTGAACAGTGTGTTAGAGATGATAATGGGAAGATTGTGTATGCAGAAAATGAAATCAGAGAAGCATGGAAGGTACACTATGAACGATTGCTAAATGTAGAGTTTGAATGGGATAAGGAACAGCTTAGTATCGAAAAACCAATATCTGGGCCCCCTCCTTTGATAGCACCAGCTGTAGTGAGCGACGCAATCAATAAAATGAAGGACGGTAAAGCTCCAGGTTGCTCCGACATTGTCGCTGAGATGATAAAAGCCTCAGGGGAGATTGGTGTAAACTTAGTCACTGAGTTGATAAACACCATTATTAACCCGGGAACTGCGGGAAGACTCTTTAGAGTTCGGCCGGCGGACTGCGGGAAGACTCTCTGGAGTAAGTAAAACTAAAAATCAACTTTTTACATCGAATTTTTTTTTTTTTTTTTTTTTTTTTTTTTTTTGGCCCCTGGGCCATGCAAAATCTCAGTCCTCTACCTCCCCTCCTTCCCCACTTTCCTCCTATTCCTCAGTTATCACCTATTTTCCCTATTATTCCCTTATTCTGAGGTATATTTTCGTGCTAACATTAGCGAGTTGCAAGCAGGGTGTTGTCATCACTGATGGCCATCGAGTGCAAGAGAGAGAGAGAGAGTATCGATCGACTGTGTCTCAGTGGCCTTGGGGGAAATTGGCGGGAAAGGAGTTTGCCTCACCCATAGATTATACAACTCGCGGGCTATATCTCCGATTTTGACCATCCAAACGCTGTTTTCACTCGTTTTATTGTTGTTTCAGGTTAATACCTTTATAATCAACCCATAATAGGCGCATATGGATAATTATTAATGCTATTAATGGTACAATGAATATTTTAGTGACGAAAAACCTCAAATACGTCAGCACAGGGGGAGGTTTTCATTTACCCCCGTGCGCACTTCAGAGGTTAAAGATGAGAAAATCCCAGAGGATTGGCTCAAAAGTGTAATAGTAAATATATACAAAGGAAAAGGGGATGCGCTAGATAGAGGAAATTATAGGGGCCTGAAAATGCTTGACCAAATCATGAAGGTCTGTGAGAGAGTCCTTGAGGGTTTGATCAGGCAAAGCATCTCTATTGATGATATGCAGTTTGGTTTTATGCCAGGACGTGGTACAACAGATGCTATCTTCATAGTCAGTCAGATACAGAAAAGATACTTACTAAAAGGCAGGGATCTTTACTTTGTGTTTGTGGACCTGGAGAAGGCCTTTGATAGGGTACCTAGAGATGTTGTACAGTGGGCTATGAGGAAACTTGGTGTGGAAGAGTGGCTGGTGCGTGTGATAATGAAGATGTATGAGGATTCGCGAAGTTCGGTGAGGGTGAAGGGTGTACTGAGTGATGAGTTCGCAGTCCGTGTTGGAGTCCATCAGGGTTCAGTGTTAAGCCCCCTCCTCTTTATTATGGTCTTGGAGGCGCTGTCTAGAGTTTTTAGAGGCGGACTCCCGTTGGAACTGTTTTATGCAGACGATTTAGTCCTAATAGCTGACAGTATGCAGGATGCTGAGGCCAAATTCAGAGAGTGGAGAGAGGGCATGGCGAGCAAGGGTTTAAGAGTCAATATTAACAAAACCAAGGTTATGCATTGTAGTTTGAGACGAGGCAATGTGGAAAAGAGCGGTGCATACCCATGTGCAGTGTGTGGAAAGGGAGTGGGCGTTAACTCAATTCAATGTAGCATCTGTCGATGTTGGGTACACCATGGGAGTAAGCGCTGTAGTAGAATAAGGGGCCCCTGCCGAAGGATAAGTCAGAAATAGAGAAATTTGAGTGCATAGTGTGCAAAGGCAAGCTTGTGTTAAGTGATGATCCTGTGGCTGTGAATTTTGGAAATGAGTCTTTGGAGCTGGTGAACAAGTTTTGTTACCTAGGAGATACTATCTCTGCCGGTGGTGGGGCCGAGGCTGCCACTGTTGCTAGAATTAGGTGTGGCTGGGGGAAGTTCAGAGAATTGATGCCAATCCTGACCATGAAAAGAATGCCTCTCCCCCTAAAGGGAAAGGTGTATGCCTCATATGTTAGAAGTGCAATGACGTATGCCTCAGAAACATGGGCCGTTAAAGTAGAGGATGTCAACATAATGGAGCGTAATGAGATGAGAATGGTGAGATGGATGTGTGGGGCCAGGCTACAGGATAGAATAACAAATGTTGAGCTTAGGAGACGTTTAGGTATAAAGAGTATTAGCGAGGTGATGCGTACAAGTAGACTGGGATGGTATGGACATGTGGAAAGAATGGATGAACAAAATTGTGTGAAAAAATGCAGGTCTGTGATTGTGGAGGGAGCTGCACCAAGGGGTGGACCGAGGAAGACCTGGGATCGGACTATACGCGCCGATCTCAAATCCAAGAACTTGACAAGTGAAGCAGCCCTTAACAGGGTTGCCTGGAACGCCGCCATTAGGATAAGAGACTGAAACTGCACTTATGTGTGGAACACTCAGTCTTAAAATTTTATGTATGTAAATAGGAACATAGGAAAATGGGAGTCTGTAGAGAGCCAATTGGCCCACACAAGACAGATCCTTTTCACACCCAAACCATCTCATAACAACTCTCTCATTTATTTCTGTCTTCCTTACATTTATGACATCCTAGTCTCTCTCTCTCTCTCACACAAATGAGAACATAAGAAAACCGGAGTCTGCAGGGAGCCGATTGGCCCACACATGTCAGATCCCTTTCACACCCAACCCATCCCGTGCTCTCTCTCTCTCTCTCTCTCATATTTATCGCTATCTTCCTTACGTTTATGACATCCTATTCTCTCTTGCCATACTCTCTCACCCTCACAAATGAGAACATAAACAAAATAAATAAACGGTAGTCTGCAGAGAGCCGATTGACCTACACATGGCAGATCCCTTTCACACCCAACCCATCTTGTTCTATCTAATTTCAAGTTGAAGCTCTATTGTTCTTGATCCCATTATAGCACTCGGTAGCCTATTCCACATATCTACAACTCTGTTACTAAATGAATAGAGGCAGATCCCTTATACAGGCAATCTCTCCCTCTCTCGTTCGTATTTGTTTGTACAATCTGTTCCTTTTGTAGTTTCTCCATGCCCGATAAGTTAAATGATCTTTTGATATCTGTGACACAACTTTTGTATCCAACACAATACCCTGCTTGCAAAACCCCTCGAACCCCGGACAACGTTGCTTGCAACTTTAATTATTATTATTATTATTATTATTATTACTACTGTCATTACCATCATTATCATTACTACTGTTATTACCATAACTATCATTACTATTGTTATTACCATCATCACTGTTGTCATGACTATCATTACTACTGCCAATACTATCTATCTATCTATCTATCTATTGCCTGACGCCGTGATCCCCGAAGGGGTGGCCACGAACGAACCGCCCCCATGCACCTCTGTCCCCAGTCAGTCGACGCCCCTCCCCCCAACCAGCACCGCCTTCGTTCATGTAGTTCCTCACTCCATCCTTCCACCTCATATTCGGTCTACCTCTCCCCCTCTGTCCCTCCACCTCGCTCTCGTACACCCTCTTAGTCATTCTCTCGCTTTCCATACGTTCCATATGGCCGAACCATCTCAAGTTGTTCCTTTTCACACTTTCCAGCACATCTACCTCCACACCACACCTCCTTCTTACTTCCTCATTAGTCTGTCTATCCCTCCATGTAACTCCGCACGCACTCCTTAAGTAATTCATTTCCACTGCTCTCACTCTTGGTCTGAGTCTCTCAACCAACGTCCATGCTTCGCTTCCGTAAGTCAGTGTCGGGATTACCACACTGTCATGCAAGGACTTCTTCACTTCCATACTGACCACCCTATTTCTTGTTACTGCTTTTAGCGTTCCTACAACCCTCTTCCCCTGTTGTACCCTCTCCCGCACCTCTTCATCCATAGTCCCATCTTTACTCAACACACTGCCCAGATACTTAAAAGAGTTGACGATCTCCATAGCCTGACCGTTCAGCTTCACCTCACACTCTGTGACTTCACCCCTTTCGAAGACCATAACCTTGCTCTTCCCCGTATTTACCTTCAAATTCCGTTTTTCGCACACTGTTCCAAACTCATTTGCCAGACCCTGCAACTCCCATTCATTATCACTCATCAGAACTGTATCATCCGCAAACAGCAGTATAGGTAGCTTCCACTCAATTCCCTCCCTTTTCAGCGATACACCAACATCCACTGCTCTTGATAGTATTTCTTTCATAACTCCATCCATATATACAGTAAACAACCACAGGGACATCACACACCCCTGTTTCAAACCAACATTCAGGTCAAAGAACTCGCTCTGCTCACTCTCCACACGTACTGCCACCTTTGCACCCTCATACATGCTCTTCACTGCTTTCAGCAACTTGCCCTCTACTCCGTATATTCTAAGTACTTTCCACAAACCTTCTCTATCCACTCTGTCATAGGCCTTCTCCAAGTCCATAAAGGCAACATACACCTTTTGTTTCTTCTCCAGATACTTCTCCACAACACAATTCAGGGTAAAAATCTGATCTACACATCCTCTTCCCTTCCTAAAACCTCCCTGCTCGTCGCCTATCCATTTCTCCGTTCTCACTCTCACTCTCTCAATCACTACCCTACTGTATACCTTCCCTACTACGCTTAGAAGACATATTCCTCGGTGGTTACCACACACTCCTCTTTCCCCTTTGCCCTTATATAGGGGGGACTATTATGCCAGTCTTCCAGTCATCGGGTGCACTCCCCTTCTCCCATGCTAGTTTGCACATTTTCCATACCCATTCTATCACTATCTCACCACCATACCTCAACATTTCCCCACACACTCCATCTGTTCCTGGTGCTTTCCCCAACTTCACTCTTTTCATGGCTTCCCACACTTCTGACCTCCTGATCCCCACCTCCTCCTCCACTACTTCTCTTCTTCTCCCTCCCATACCATATCCAGCTATGTTTGCTGGCTCTTCATTCCTTTCATTTAGCAACTCACTGAAGTACTCCCTCCATCTTTCGACTCTCTCTTGCTTCTCGGCTAGCATTCTCCCATTCTTATCTTTCACACCCTTACTGTTTCCCTTGCTACCTTCCCTAACTTTCTTGACTTCTTTCCAGAACAGTTTCTTACTCTCCCTCCATTTTACACTCAGATTCCTTCCAAATTCCTCATCTACTCTTCTCTTACTTTCCTTCACTACTCTCTTCACCACCCTCTTACTCTCCACGTACCTCGCTCGTTTCTGTCTCTCGGAATCTTCATTCCCTCTACTACCCAACCACTCTCTATATGCTTTCTTCTTTTCTTCCACAGCTATTCTTACCTCTTCTGTCCACCATGCTGTACCTTTCACTCCCCTCCCTCTTCTCCTCACTCCACACACCTCCTCACATGCTGCACAGATCTCCTCCTTAAACACCTTGCTCATCTCCTCCACTTCCTCCATAACTTCCAGGTCGAACCCACCTAGTCGTCTTTCCACTGCTCTCCTGTACTCCTCCCTGACTTCCTCCTCCTGCAACCTCTCCACCCTCCTCACCATTCCACCCTCCTCTCGCCTCCCTCCCGCTCTCCTCACCCACTTCTTTTGTATCCTAACCTTAGCTACCACTACATAATGATCAGACAGACCCCCTCCAATACCCCTATACACCCTAGCATCCATCACAGATTTCTTCATTCGTTCATCCACACATACATAATCAATCAATGACTTTCGTTCCACCACTGTCTTATCCTTCATCGTCAACATCCGTTTCCACGTGTACCTGTGGATCATTCTGTGTCGGAAGAAGGTGTTGGCTATCCACAGCCTCCTCCCCACACATACGTCCACAAGTGCACTACCATTCCCATTCACCTCTGATGGTACCCCCCACCCTCCCACCACTCCCTCAACTTTCCTATCACCCACCTTACCATTCATATCCCCAATCAGAAATATTCTTTCGTTCTTGTCAAACTTCTCCAGGCACGCCTCCACATTCATCCAGAACTCCTCTTTCTTTCTTTCAAGTATATCCTCTGTCGGGGCATACACGCATACAATCACCCACGTTTGTATTCCTACTTTCATTCTCACCCACACAATCCTTGAACCCACAGACCCATACTCTCTTACACATTCCTTCCATTTGCTACTTACAAACAAACATGCACCTTCTCTCGCTGTTCCTTCACTCACTCCAGCACACACACCCATTCCACATTCCCATTCTCTCACATCTGAACCTTTCCATTTGGTCTCTGTCATTCCACATACATCCAGCCTGGCATTCACTAACACTTCCAGAACCTCTCTCTCTTTTGTGCCATCATTCATGCCACTAACATTCCACGTAGCCATTCTCAGAATGTCCGAAGGCATGTCCTTAGTCGGTCGTGGTTCGTCAACGTTGGTTCCGTCCGCATCCGAGGCTGTTCGTTCGTTTTTCTTTGCTTAGATATTTTTTCCGGGTGGGGGTCGCAAGCCCACCGACCCAACCTCTTTAGTCGCCTCTTACGACACGCAGAAGGCACGTGGGGCATATTCTATTCCCTAACCCCCAGGGGGGCAATCTCTCCCTCTCTCGTTCGTATTTGTTTGCACAATCTGTTCCTTTTGTAGTTTCTCCATGCCTGATAAGTTAAATGATCTTTTGATATCTGTGACACAACTTTTGTATCCAACACAATACTCTGCTTGCAAAACCCCTCGAACCCCGGACAACGTTGCTTGCAACTTTAATTATTATTATTATTATTATTACTACTGTCATTACCATCATTATCATTACTACTGTTATTACCATAACTATCATTACTATTGTTATTACCATCATCACTGTTGTCATGACTATCATTACTACTGCCAATACTATCATCACTATTATTAGAATCTTCGCCTCCATCACCACAATATGCCTGGTGCCCAAATAATTAATGGTGCCCAGAATTCCTGGTGCCCACAGTTCCAAGTAAGTGCCCAAATATCATGGTGCCCTCAAATCTTGGTGCCCCAAATTCTAGGTGCCCAAATGACTTGGTGCCCAAATTTCTAGGTGCCCAAATGTCATGGTGCCCAAAATTCTAGGTGCCCAAATATCACGGTGCCGAAAATTCTAGGTGCCCAAATGTCATGGTGCCCAAATATCACGGTGCCGAAAATGCGGTGCCTAAGTTTCTGGTGCCGAAAATTCGGTGCTCAAGTTTCTGGTGCCGAAATTTCATAAACCGGGTGAAACGGCTCCTTACTTTACTCCCATGATACAAGAGCGTAAGACACTGGTGTAACGGCTTGTTTTCATATAAGACCCTCACCTCTACAGTCTTCAGAAGATCTACAAGGAAGTCTTCCCCTACCTTCTGAAGTCAAGGTCTGAATTGTAAGAGAGAGCATAAGACACTGGTGGAACGACTCCTTACTTTAATTCCATGATACGAGAGCGTAAGACACTGGTGTAACAGCTCGTTTTCATGTAAGCCACTCACCTCTACAGTCTTCAGAGGATCTACAAGGAAGTCTTCCCCTACCTAACTTCTGTCACCGTCACACGACAGGACCACCCCCACAGACCAGGACGTCGTAGGGAATACCAGGCAGCAACGTCTTCAGAGATCTTCAGAACCTGCCTATATCTTCCCCTCGAGACGCCTAGAGGAACCTCGATCGTGCTGCTATTTAAAACCTATCCCTGTCTCTTATGTAACTCGTTTACTCGAGTTAGAGGGTGGAGGGTGGGTACAGGTATCAGCGCGAGGAGTATCCGCAATGGGTGGTGAGGACTGGTCGGTAGGGGCAGAAGTTGGCGTCTCAACCAAAGCATCAAATCTACGAGAGACAGAGACAGCGAGAAGCAGTGCACCATGTGCCGTAGCACCGGCAGGAGGATGTGACGGTGTCGGGTGCAGGTCTGGCATTGTAGAGGTAGTGGGTAGGGACACGTTGGTGCGGGCACGTGAACTATATGTTGGGTCACGCACTGGGTCCTTGATACCCCCAACTCGTAGTTCTTGTTTGGCTTCTCTAATCGCCATGCCTGAACGATCCATAAGAAGCCTAAGCTCCGCATTATATCTGTAGAACATACAGTGTTGGGCTCGTGCATGGTGGTCTCCATCGCAGTTGACACACTTGGGTTTGCCGCACTTCCAATTAGTGGGATGGGCAGTCGAACCGCAGTAGGCACACACCTCATTATTCCTGCATTTGGACATAGAGTGCCCAAAAGTTGAGCAGCGCTGGCATTGAAGGGGCCTGGGGGTATATGGTCGTACCTCCCTCCTTTGGCCTTCAACTCTGAAAGTTTCAGGGAGGGTTTTCCCCTCAAACCTGACGCGAGCCACTCGTAGTGGTGGACGGGATGTATCTTGTCTATTGGGTATCTGATAGACAGTGACGTCATCAACCTCGGGGTAACGGAGCCTCAAGGAAGACAGCAACGTCGATTTGTCAGGTAATCGGTCGTGGTCATTGGAAGGAGGCAGTACAGTATAACTGTGCCGGATATGAAATTAAGTTCCATATGTTTGGAGACTTGTACAGGAACACCGTTCAGGGAGGTGAGGGATAGAAAATCCTCTGATTGGTCCTTGGTAGTTGCTTCCACCGTCCACGTTAGGACCGAGGTAGAAGCCCGGAAGGACAAGTTGGTTGATCGATGGTTCATCAGTAGTGCGTTCTCTAATTCAAAATAAAGCTATTAGATTAATCAATAACCCTGCAATCACACAGGACCTTCCTACATTATCCATACGAAGAAACGTTGCATCCCTTGCATTATTCTACAGATATTTTCACAGCAATTGTTCCGAGGAACTTGCTTCAATTGTGCCGCCTCTCCACATCTTTCCACGTAGAACTAGGGCAGCTGAGAGCGCCCATGAATTTACACTTTCTCCTCCACAATACAGAACTTCTGCTTATCAGAATTCATTTATCCCCAGAGCTACTACTCTTTGGAATTCACTTCCCTCGAATTGCTTTCCACAAACTTACAATCTGCAAATGTTTAAATCCAGTTGTTACAAACATTTTATGAATGGAGGATGCCTTTAGGCACATGGACCTTTTTGTTTTATCTGTGTTTTTCCTTCCTCCGTTCATTGTCTCTTTTTAAAAAAAAAAAAAAAAAAAAAAAAAAATTCAGCAGCCGTCATCGGGTTTCTAGTTTCGATAGTGAGAAATCTGGGCCAGTAATCCGGTCCAAAGAGAGCGTCAAAGTCTGTAAGCGTCTGACTAGGGACGTATTTCTTCTTCGGGCCTCGACGTGGGCGTGAAGAACCATGTTAAGGCATGATGTGAGGGGAGAGCATCACAATTGTGGTCGTCGGTACTGACGTAGTGCCTGATGGTGTGATGGTCGCTGGTACCGACGTAGCGGTAGTTGTTGTGATGGTCGATGGTACTGACGTTGTGGAAGTTGTCGCGATGGATGAAGAGGCGATAGAGGTAGTAACCACACCCGAAGTTGACGAGGGTGAAGCAGGGATGACAGGGCTCACAGGACCTTGAACTTCAGAGGGTGAAGGCGCATTCTGGGTCATAATTGTAGGTGGTAGCACGTTGGCAGGGAGTAAAGAGGGCATCGAGGTGGGTGCCATGCCTGAGTGGGGAACTCCAGCACTGCTGGCAGCAGGGGAAGGGTCCTAGAGGCAGTCCAAAGTCTCACAGGGGTCGGCGTCGGTGGGGGCTAGTTCAGTTTCCATAGGACGAATATTTCTAAATTCATCTGAGTCAGATTCCATACCCACCATGGAGCCATAATTAGAGGACAGGACTACCGCCCTAGGAATTCTTGCAGCTATACACCCCTCTCAATGCACCATAAGGGCCTTCGATCCGTCGATCGCAGACCCAGCACAAGGGTCAGGGTTTGGCATAAAAGCGTCCCCTCGCTCGAACACGTCGGGTACCACAGTTCGACGGGTGAAGGGATTGCCGACCCACAACACCCTCCAACGAAACCAAAGAGTGAGTACGGTCGTTTACCACACGACAGTCACGGTGCCCCCAAAT
The DNA here is from genome assembly GCA_037953745.1 of Lithodes maja. Lineage (NCBI taxonomy): Eukaryota > Metazoa > Arthropoda > Malacostraca > Decapoda > Lithodidae > Lithodes > Lithodes maja. Next base: position 17,334 of record JBAKBP010035416.1, read on the forward strand.
GAGGGGGCAGAGGGAAGAAGGGAAAACGAAAAACAGATAGGATGAGAAATTATAGTGCCCACCACAATTAGTTGGGGGCGGCAGGAAGGGTGGGCAGGCGGGCATGCACTCCCCTTCTGCTGCCACCGTCAGCCCCCGCACGTGTTCAAAAAATTAAACCAACGAAGTAGGCGTAGCGGGGGAGGCTGAAGTATATAACTTAGCAGATCAAGACAAAGTGGAAAGTACAGTACACCAATGGCTACTGCAACGTTTACCGCCCAGAGTGAAAGCAGGAAATGCAACTGTGTCTTGTGTAGTGGCACCAATCATTTGTGGTACAAGTGTTTAAAGTATAAAACAGGAACTCTTAAAGTGAAAAGAGCCCGCCAACTACGTCTCTGCACTGGGTGCTTATCAAGAGAGCATGGCCATCTGGCTTGTACTAACCCTAACATTAGAAGCTCCAACTTTTGTAAGGGTAAGAACTTTCATTCTTTATGTACACAGAAACAAGGGAAGGAAAGTAGACCAGCGGAGGATAACCAAAAGAGAGAGCATACTGCTGCTACGTCAACTACAATGTCCGTTGCTACAGGTAGAAATACCGTAATTTTGCCTACCATACAGCTGCCGGTAAAGGGTAAGGAAAATAAATGTGTCAAAATCAGATCGCTACTCGATCAATGTTCTCAGAGGACCTTTGTGAAGTCTTCTGTTCTATCCTCCCTTTCCTATAATTCTAAAGGAACTGAGGAGTGATGTCTTCACGGATTCACCGGAAAACAAGCCTCTAGGGAATATAATATCGTAGCACTGCATTACAAACACAGAGGTAAATTTCATCAACTAGACGCAATAGTGGTTGATGAATTGCCAGAGCAAAAGGGTGAACTTAGCCTAAAGTCTAAACTGGTTAGTTTGCAGTATAAAGGCATAAAATTAGCCGATCCTCACGCAATGGATACAGATCAGTTGGAGCTGCTCATCGGTGCTGATCATTATTACGACATAGTGTGGCCTGGGTATAAAAGGTCAGGGAGTCTAATTCTGCTTCCTACCAGGTACGGGTATGTCATAAGCGGGTCATATGTGGCACAGAACACCAGCTCCAGCACCAAAGTAATTACTGTATTGAAAGTAGCAGTAACACCAATGGACGAATATATGTCTACTGGTAAAATTCCACCATGCAAAAATGACTTAAATATTTTGTGGGATATCGATCATATCGGAATAACCCCTAAGGAATATTCACAAGTCGAGCGTCAAGCACTATTCCTTTAGCCTTTTCCTTATCCCACTAAAAACGTGAGTTCACCTAGCCTACCTTCCGCCATCTTACTATCACCATCTGAGTTATCACCATAAAAATTTAATCTTATGCGAGTTATTGTTATAAATACAGTCCATAATTATCTAAATTAACCACATCCTCCTTTATGACAGCATTAATCAGCTCTGTGACCAATTTTACCCCAATAGCTCCAGCTGCTTTTAGCATCTCAGCGATAATGCCGGAGCTCCCAGCAGCTTTCCCTGACTTAATTTTATCTACAGGTATAGCACTTTTAACAGCGTCGTACCCTATCAAAGGTGGAGGGCCTTGTAGACCTACTGGGACTGCAGTGCTGGGCTGTTCTCTGTTCCATTCAAACTCCACATTAAGCAGAAACCGAGGAAATTGAGAGACTGGGAGAGAAAAACCAGAGAGTCGGTTAACCTCGATAAATCCACGGACCAAGAGAACGGAATTTCAGATACTGCTGGAGATTTGAATGATACCCAAAGTAGTGAGGAGGAAGAACAAGAGAGATATAATACTGTACAAGGAAATGAGGTGTTTAACGAACCTAGAAGTAAAAATTTATCTTCTACTAAAGTACTGTAATTAAGTCACCTGAAGACCGGGCAACAGATCCTAAGAACGAGATTAAAACAAGGAACTTTAAGGAGACCCCTCTGTAACAGTTACTCACACAATGCAATACCAGTCATCTGGAAGCATGGTGTCATCATTACATTACCCAAACCCAACAAAGACCCCACGTTACCCTCCTCACACCGCCCTATCATACTCCTTTGTACCCCCTCCAAAGTCGACGAAGCTGGTACTGGGGGTTGCTCGGGAGAGGCATGGTACCTTTAGACTGACTCTGACACACCTCAGACGTTCTATTTATAACCGGGTCCAGGTACCTGATTGGTGGACGGCTAACCCGACCACTGCGAGT
>JBAKBP010035417.1:0-19545 GCA_037953745.1 Lithodes maja
ATGCATTTAAATAGAGAGAAGAATGAAATGAGAGTAATGTCGTCAGAGAGAAAGAGTGCAACCGTGAGAAATTGGGAGAGAGGGCAAGGGATGTTAGAATCTCAAAGGTTCTAGGCAACCTGGTCATAGAGCACACAGCGAGCCTCCAGGCAATGTGCTGTACGACAACATGGGCAGCCCAAGCAGCATAGGCAGGCGGCAATGTACTACCAACCCTGTCGCACCTAGCTATAAGCGCAGGGCTGCCAACCGGTCCATACGTCTGGCAACCACCCCCCCCGGCAGCGTGGCGCACCGCTACCCTCTCGCTCTGAAGTCTAACTCACTCTCTCTCTCTGAATTCCCACTGTCTTATCTATCAACTTCTCTATTGATACTACATATTAAATGGAAGGTCTCGACATGGCTTAAAACAAAACCCACCACTGGTTAGCAAATGACGAGACCTTTGCAGAGATACAAAGAACATAGTTATACGTTGTCACACTCAATATAAGCAGCCAGCATGGTACAACGTGGTACCGTGGTGGTACAGTGGAGTACCAAGGAGTACAATCAGGTTACGTTGCCACGCACTGGGTGCGTCACAGTATGTATGTATGTATGTTGCCTCCAGAATGTCCTACGATAACCAAATGTTTATTTAATAGGGAATAACAAGGATAGATTGGTGCATTTTGTTTTCCTTGTGGAATATAAAAGGTACACAAGAAGAATCTCGAAAAGACGAGACGGGGTTACATTTCTTTTAAAGATTTTCCGGGAGTAGGACTCAAAGACTCTTATGACTGAGGTCTTAAGGAGGGACTAAGGTTTGACTATAACAGGTCTTCATAGTATTAGGCACTGTGGAAGGTCTCGAATAGTTTCCTTTAAATATCGTAGAGTCTGAGGACGTCTTCTTCTTGGAAGGTCTCGAACCGCTTCTTTTAAGATTTGTAGAGTCTGGGAATGTCTTCTTTTATACGGTCTCGAACCGCTTCCAATATAATCCAACTGACATGTGAGCCTTGTACCTCACTGGGGGTTTGATAGCATTGAGCCTATCTATATGAGCATCGAGCCTCACTGGGGGGTTTGCTAAAATCGAGCCTCACAAGGGGTTTGCTAGCATCGAGCCTCACTGGGGGGTGGTAGCATCGTGCTTACCTAAACTGAGCAAAAAGCGGAGGGTAATTCATAAGTTTTTTATGCTGTGGTCTGGGTGGCTGCTATTATTGCTTTGGTTTTGTTGAGAGCAAGAAGGGCTTGAGTGAGGTGAGGTCTCTCTTGATGTTTGGTGGTAGCCATCAAGAAGGTGAGGTCGTCAGGGTGGGGGGGGCTGTTCTGGGCAAGAAGTGCTAATTGGTGCTGCTGTTGAGATAGGTAGTCTTATGCCATTGTGTCACTCTAGCTGTCATGGTGGTAATGCTGGCTATTCTAATATCCTGCATATTAGTAAGGTCTATTAGTCACCCATAGAAAGTAACCAAAATTGCATGTTATAATAAACAATGAAACAAACGGAATTACCAAAACAAAATGGTATGGAAAACCTACTGATTTGTCAATTTTGAAATTTTCTTAAAGAGTAACTATATTACTGGTATTTGCGTTTATCTTGTGTCATCCCAGTTTTGGTTTGTTTATTTTGCAAGTTTTACATTATAATTGTATACTTTCAGAAATAATATTCCTGCAATCTATTACTAAAAAGAGGGTGAGGATATAAGAGATAAAATACAATTGATCATGGGAGACAACAATGAAGAATCTGATGAAAGCAAGCTAGTGGCTCAATGGATTGTGAATGTTACAAGCAGGAGGGTACACTGAGGAGGAGAAAGGAAGTTGAAGGAAAACTAATAGGAAGTGGAGGAGAGGATAAAAAGGTGTGCAAAAAAAGGATATACAGTAGTAAAGAGCAGGGCTATTAACCCCCTCAGCACCAGCTGATTTATAATAAATGTACAACAAGGGACCGGCAGGTTGTCATTTTTGTTTTCCCTGAAAACACATTGGATGAGTTAGTAATCAAGAAAAAAACATAAAAAAATGCTCACATAGGTCATTTAGGGGTCCTGCGGGGCGGCGGAAAGTTGCAATTAACATGGGGGAATGGGTAGGCAAAATACTGGAAAATCACTCCCACGCGCGCCCACACGCACGCAGCTGGACTTGGGTTTCCAACCATCGGTATTGTTGCATGGGATACTAAAGCAGTTCCCATACAAATCTGAACCCTCTATAGGTGCCATAGGACAAGAGTAATTAAGCCGGACGCAACCGTTGCGTCGCTGGGGTTGAGCGTTACATACATAGGCGACGCATAACGTGCATCGCTGGGGTCCAGTGGGTTAATATATATGCAACCAAGGAATAATAACCTGATCTTTTCTTTTTCAAAAGTGCCAGTTCTTCCAAAACACAGGAATTCACTAGCGCTTGAGACACTAAATAAAAAGGACCGCGATGCTAAGTAAACACATATATACAGTAAAGAACCACCAATTTACACCCTGTAACTGTCAGTCATGACACCTCTTTGAATATCACAACTTTTCAAGAAAAGAAAAGTTTTCAGCTCCCTCCTGAAGGACTCAATGGAAGCTAATTGCCTCATGGCAAGCCAGGGTGGCAGCTATTCATGAGGCTGGGCAAGAAGGGCATAAGAGACAGCCCTCCCTGATTACCAGAACGGCTATGCACAGACCCAGCATGGCATGCCAGGACCACTATGCCGTTCTAGCCCGGCTCGGCTCTAGCCCGGCTCTAGCCAGCGGCTCGCTGGTGTAGTGACTAGCGTCTTGGACTTCCACCCAGAAGGCCCAGGATCGCACCCACGCTCGGTGCATTAAAGGTTTTTCACGAGCACAGAGTCGTTACCGTCCCTCATGAGCAAGGGGATGGGATAATAGTACAGGACCCCAATGGAAATACGCCTAATCGGCCTTATTGGGTTATCCTTAGCTGGCGCATGCGCTAGCTTTAAGAACTATTATTATTATTATTATAACTGAAGCAACCAGGATGCCTCAGCAGGATGAAAGATCATCGAAGGCGACCATCCAACACCAATACTAAATTGGCTATTGTGTAGGGCGTAGCCACAACTCCAGTTCGAGGCAGACTTGGGGAATTTGTTCGCGACTGTTCCTATGTAGGTACTAAATTGTCCACTGACCTAAAAACAACTGAATCAGCTATTATTTGGGGCTTACTGCATATATGGTATAAGGCAAACTTGGGGAACCTAGTTCTCATTCAGTTGGGCTGGAGATAAATGTTTGTGCTGGGGATCCTGAACTTGTTCGCGACTGTTCACCCAGGGCATAAAATAATCTTCTAGCCACCGCTCAGATGGAAAGCTGCGCAGTAGCACTACCAGCCTTATGAAAGCTGTGGGCCAGATACCCAGTCATCACCCCAGCTCACAACCCAACTCAAGACGTAGGAAGAAAAAGGACCGACAGCAGGATCATTCACCTCGTCCCTCTGGGTGAGGGCTGGTCCTATCCAGAGTGAGGTTTGGCATCCTCTACCCTACCACATTCAGTATGGAGCTCAGTGGTCTGGTTAATCTGCTCTTCTTAACTAACCAAATCCACCCTACCATGGCCGTTTCTGTCTGTCTCTTTTCCTGTACTACTTTTCCTTCTAGGTGCTGGCGACATTGCCCGATTGGCTACAGAATAACATAATCACTTAGGCTTATATATATTTTTTGTGACTGTAATACCGAACAGCGATTATCAGTTCAGTTCGGATTCGACCTGTCGAAATAGGTTTAGGTAGACTAAAATTCTTAATATCAACGAAATATAAAATATAAAATTATAAAATACAGCCTCTATTACATATTTACATAACTATTTGTGCTATTAAAATTAAAATGTAAAACATGCAAACTAAAGAAACCAAAACTTGGACGATACAAGATAAAGGTAAAATAACTTATCAAAATCGCTATGTGGAAATAATGCTTACTAAAATAAATTTTATGTTATGAAATAAAAGAACACAATCCACCTCATAGGGTGTATATTATTACATGAGCAAGTTAATCTTGTGGTGCTATATTTCTTTATCTATTGAATTATCTACCTATCCATCCATCTAACCATTCACACCTTTCCCTCCCACAATATATACATGTAGACACCAGCCGAACAGGGCGGTACTCCCAGGGAGTGCTAGATGACTGATAAGGACCGCTGGAACTCCTGTTTCACCACCTGGCCTCCCTAGCTGATCCTTTCAGTGTCTCATCAATATTGAGGGCAACCCCATCCTGCCCTCCAAAACACCTTCTCCTCCTATCTAATACATAATACTATAAACATCTTACATACTACATTAACTTTTCCAAAGAAAAAACAAAAACTATGAAACCTCGACCCGCCTCGGAGTCCCCAGGGGGAAGGGGGAAGGGACCAGAGATGCCCCCATCAGTCTGTCCCCTGGTAATGACTCGCCAAAATGCTCTGGACCACCACCTTCTATTCTTACTATTAATTTCTGTAACATTTGTGGCCTTTCTTCTAACTTCCACTCTGTGGAACACCACCTCTCCTCTGCCAACCCTGATCTTCTCTTTCTCACCGAGACACAGTTGTCTGGGATTACTGACAGCAAACCTTTCTATGTATCCTCCTACTATCTCTATCCTCAGTTTCGAGCCAAAGGTGGATGTTGCGTCTATGTACGCAACAATCTTGCTTTCTCTCATGTTCCCAAATAAGACTCTTCTGAATTCTTAACTCTCTGGCTAAAGCTTTCTTGTCACTCTCAAACTAAATATTTCTGCACTAACTATCTCTCCCCTAATTCTACTGACTATCCAAAATTCTTTGACTATCTAACTTCTAAAGTGGAACACATTCTATCCATCTCTCCTTTCGCAGAAATCTCCATCTTAGGAGATTTCAATGTTCACCACCACCAATGGCTCTCCTCCGTTTCCACTGACCAACCTGGTGAACAAGTCTACATCTTTTCTATCTTAAACGACCTAGAGCAGTTAGACCAGCAACCCACCCGTATCCCGGATCGCTTCGGAGATCGGCCCAACATTCTTGACTTATTTCTAACCTCTAACCCTTCCACTTATACTGTAAATCTTTTCCCTCCTTTGGGCTCCTCCGACCATAAACAAATGTCTGTCACCTGTCCTATCTCTCCAGTACGGCCACCCGATCCTCCCAACCGGTGCCGCTTGTGGCACTTTGGCGCTGCCGACTGGGAGGCTCTTCGGCAATACTTCTTTGAAACTCCACCTTGGATGATTCTGGTGCTATTCCTCCCTCTCCACCCCCCTCTCTCCTACTTTATTGCGTATATACAGTATACTGTATTACTAAGACGTTACTCTCCTTTTCCCAGATATACGAAAGATCACTTATAACTGTGTTATGTTACTAACCCATATTTTCCTTACTAACTTCCTAATCCTGCCACAGAATTAGTTCCAGGGCAGTAGTCCCCTTTCCAATTTTCCCTTACCCACTCTAAACCACTGTTTGGACACTTGATCCTCAGTGTTTTTTTAGGACAAGCAGTCTAGAGGAGTCACTAGACCTGTTGTTGCTTGATTTCCATTGTACTCCTTTGTACTTATGCCTAATATCCTAATCTCTTCTAAAGATGTATTTTCTACCCTCTCTGGGCTTAACCCCTTATTGGCGGCGCGCGACATATGTCGAGTGAAATAAATTTGGACTATGTGTCGGTGCACGACATCTGTCGAGCACCATTTTCAGCACGTAATGTTGCTGAGAGAGAGAGCTGAGCGGTGGGACGAGCATAGTAACCTTATGACCGCTCCCCACGACCACCGCGGGTGTACTGAACTGTATTCTAACTTCCACCCCTCTTCTGCCTCACTACACAGGGAATTATGTTAAGGAAATTACCTTATTTTCAGGGTTTTTGCACTCGTGTTGCACGATCGTTGCAAGAGAACCAGTGGTCTTACAAGGATGGTTCGGGTGTCATTGGAAAGCTCTGTTTACGCCCTTTCAGGGATAGATTATTATGTGTGTGTAAGTGTGAGAGTCCGAGTGTAGAGGGTGAGACAGTGAAGCACGGGAACGAGATGGCTTCAGAGATGGGGTCGTTTCGGGCTATGAGTGAGCACCGTGCCTCATGTGAAGGCAAGATGGCAGGTGCTCGTTGTACTCTACGTGCTTCACATGTCTCACTCCCTAGACTGGAACAAGACCTCACGGGCTTCACTGTTCATTGTAAAGCGGTGAATGTTAAGGCTCTCAGCCTATGCCCGAGAGGAAGTAAGTTGGAATATAGAAAAAAAAAAAAAAAAAAAAAAAAGATACTTGTTTTACACTCTGGATCTTATTTAGGCATGAAAATTAGCACGGAAACAACCCTATTTAGGGTAAAACCCCCCCGCTGGGTGCTACGGTCAAATAGACCACCTAACCCGCTAAATAAGGGTTAATACTAAGAAGGCGTACGGTCCGGATGGTGTTCCTCCTGTTGTACTCAAAAACTGTGCTTCCGTGCTGACTCCCTGCCTAGGCAAACGCTTTCGTCTCTGTCTCACCTCTAACGTCTTCCCTTTTTGCTGGAAGTTTGCTCTCATTCAACCTGTCCCAAAGAAGGGTGACCGCTCTCAACCCTCCAACTATCGTCCAATTGCTCTCATCTCTTGTATCTCTAAAGTTTTTGAAACTATTCTTGCTTCTAAACTTCTTAACCCGGGAGCTGCGGGGAGACTCTTAAGAGTTCCCCCGGCGGACTGCGGGAAGACTCTCCTGAGTAAGTAAAATAAAAAATCAACTTTTGACATCGAAAAAAAAAAAAAAACATTATTTTTATTTTTTATTTTTTTTATTTTTTTTTGGCCCCTGGGCCATGCAAAATCTCAGTCCTCTACCTCCCCTCCTTCCCCACTTTCCTCCTATCCTTCAGTTATCACCTATTTTCCCTATTATTCCCTTATTCTGAGGTATATTTTCGTGCTAACATTAGCGAGTTGCAAGCAGGGTGTTGTCATCACTGATGGCAATCGAGTGCAAGAGAGAGAGAGAGAATATCGATCGACTGTGTCTCAGTGGCCTTGGGAGAAATTGGCGGGAAGGTAGCTTGCCTCACCCATACATTATACAACTCACGGGCTATATCTCCGATTTTGACCATCCAAACGCTGTTTTCACTCGTTTTATTGTTGTTTCAGGTTAATACCTTTATAATCAACCCATAATAGGCGCATATGGATAATTATTAATGCTATTAATGGTACAATGAATATTTTAGTGACGGAAACACCTCAAATACGTCAGCACAGGGGGACGTTTTCAATTACCCCCGTGCGCACTTCAGAGGTTAAGCATTTCTCTTCTCATAATCTACTCTCAGATCGCCAGTATGGCTTCCTTAAAGGTCGCTCTACTGGTGATCTTCTTTCATATCTTACTAACTCTTGGTCATCCTCCTTTCAGGACTTCGGTGAGACCTTTTCTATTGCACTAGACATATCGAAGCCTTCGATAAAGTCTGGCACAAATCTTTAATTCTAAACTACCCTTCTTCGGTTTCTATCCCTCCATCTGTGCCTTTGTCTCTAATTTCCTTTCCGGCCGTTCCATAGCTGCGGTTGTGGACGGCCATCGCTCACTTCCTCATCCTATCAACTCCGGTGTTCCTCAGGGCTCTGTCCTATCTCCCATTCTCTTTCTAATTTTCATAAATGATCTTCTCAACAGTACCTCCAGTCCCATCCATTCATACGCAGATGACTCTACCTTACACTACTCAATTAGTTTTCCTGAACACCCCAGCCAGCAATCCCTCAAAGACAAACGTAATGAAGCCATGCAACACTTATTTTCTGATCTAACAACTATTTCCAATTGGGGCAGAGAAAACCTTGTTGCCTTTAATGCTTCCAAAACCCGATTTCTTCATCTTGCTACCCGTTCAGAACTCCCAGATGACTATCCCTTACAATTCAACAATACAAAAATCAATCCTTCATAATAATAATAATAATCTTCTGGTTACTTATATAGCGCCCGTCTCTCCTCCTTCGAGGATTCGCAAGCGCTTGGCTTTCTTTAGTCTACCAGAGACCATTACCCATCCCCCTTGCTCATGGGGAGATGGTAACCGCCGGCTGTATCCCAGAAAAACTTTTCAATCTGAGCGGGGATTGAACGCGAGACCTTCAAGGTGGGAATCAGGCACGCTATCAACTGAGCCAGCCGGACGGCTGGCATACGACATAAGAGATAGGCAAAACAAACTGAAATTATTACTGAAATATTTTGACCAGTCCAACTATAGAATGTAAGGTATCTTAATATAACCCCCTAGAAATACTTTCTCTAAAGTATCTACTTATTTTATCCTCCCATTTTTCCCCAGCTAACCTAATCCCAGAAGGACCCCAATGGAAATACGCCTAACGGCCTTATTGGGCTCTCCTTAGTTGGAATTATGCAAAGCTGGTACATGTCATATTTGTAACATATTATGTGGTACCAACATTGTAAAATGCTAACTGAATAAATATTATTATTATTATTATTATTATCTTCTCTCAATATTCTCGGTGTCTCTTTTTCTTCTGGTCTCACTTGGAAGGACCATATTACCAGTCTTGCTAAGGCAGCCTCCCAGATACTGGGTGTGCTCAACCGCCTCATGGGGTTCTTTACCCCTGCACAGCTTCTTGCTCTGTAGGCCTACAGGGGCACAGTACATCCTTGTATTGAGTATTGTTCACATGTGTGGGGAGGATCCTCTCACACCGCACTCCTAGACAAAGTAGAAAGGAAAGCCTTTCGTATCATTAACTCCCGCCCACTCACCAACTCTCTGCAATCTATCTCTCTTCGCCGCAATGTTGCATCTCTCTTGCTATTCTATCGCTACTAGCCTACTATAATAATCAATGTTCCTCAGAGCTTTCCCAGTGTATACCACCTCCTCTATGTAGGGTACGTAGTACCCATCTTGCAACACAATCCCACCCCTACTCTGTGCAACTCTCCAACCCATGAGTGAAATGGTATTCTCAGACTTTTTTCTACTCAATTGCTAAGCTTTGGAACTCTCTCCCAGAATCAGTCTTTCCCTCTTCCTATGACTTAAATTGCTTTAAACTCTGTGTGTCCAAGCATTTTGGCTCGAACATCCCTTGAGTTTGGCCGTCACTCTTTCAACTCTGGGGGAGGCAGTTCTGCCTTTTGTCTCCCTCACTTATAGAAAAAAAAAAAAAAAAAAAAAAATATACTGTATATATATATATATATATATATATATACGTATACAGTGGAGCCCCCACTTTGGCGGTTTTTAGACTGCCAAAACCACCCCAAAGTGGAATCCGCCAAAGTGGGGGCAAACATTATATGGGAAAAAATAAAAGTAGGCTGGGCTGACCCGGAAGTTAACCTTTTTGAGCCATTTTCGTAAGGTAAGACGGGGTAATTTCGCCGCAACGCTAATAATTTGCATTCAAACGCCGATATCTCCAAAACTATTGCATGGATTCGGCTGCAGTTTGGCTTAGGTTGTAGAGCAGTTTTGGCTTAGGTTGTAGAGCTAGTTTGGCTTAGGTTGTATAGCTAGTTTGGCTTAGGTTGTAGAGCTAGTTTGGCTTAGGTTGTGTTGCAGTTTCGCGGGGCCTGGCGCCGGGGCTATCGACCCGTCTGACGGTATGTGTGGGGGTGTTTGTATGTGTGTTTGTAATTTGTATGTGGGTGCGTACACTGTGGTGGTGCGTATGACACAGTGTTGGCAGTAGCCGTCAGCTGCTGCCTGGTACTTTGCACTAGCATCCTACACGCCGCACCCACACGAGACACGTCCACACCCGCACTAAATACTTCAACACCCGTAGGCCTAATAAATACGTCCATAACCTCACTAGACACGTCCACACCCGCACTACATGTCCACAACTCCACACCCGCACTAGACACAGTGGCGCCTAGGCCTACACATGTGACACACCTGCATCTCTGCCCGCCCTGTTCAGTTGTGTGTGTGTGTGTGTGCATCGTTTTTCTATTGGCATGTTTAGTGGCAGTTTGGGTTTGTGAATGTTTTCATTGCTTTTACCTGCGTGCTAGTGTTTTGTCTGGCCATTAATCATATAATGTTATCTAGTTTACTAGCTAGATTATGCGTAAAATAGGTCGCGGGTAATTTCGCCGCGAGAGTAATTTTAAAAATAAAATCGGCAGCATGACCTAAACATTATATTTGTTTTTTGTTTTTTGGGCATCTATAGCAGAAAGGTTGAATGTATAGATAAAAAATACAAAATTCCATTTGTGGCAGTTTCTATTCATCAAAAACCGTGATTTTCGGCGAAATTACCACATCTTACCCTATTTAAAAAAACACATTTTCTTATCAATTACTAAACAAAATAACCACTTTGGAACAAAATGCTCCACCACAACCATCACTTGATTTTTCTGTTGTTTCTGAAGTTACCATTGGCGCCACATCCCTGCCTGTCCCAAAATACCTCTCAAATTTTCTTTAATTGTCTCTTTATTCTTGCGAAGATTCCTGACTGTCGATTCTGGCACATTCAACTGGCGCACAATGTCACATGTTATATACCCCTGGTCAATTAAGTCAATTATTTTCTTCTTGTCTTCAGCTGTACATTTCTTCTTGGTGACGCCTTTCCTATAATCTCTCTTCTTGACTCCGTTTGGCTTCCGTGGTGGCCCACCATCAACACCCCTGCTAGCCGCTCCCGAAGCTTGCATCATCCCAGGTATTGGCTGAAAGTCGCCAAACTGCCACACACAGACGAAAATTGAGAACCAAGGCCACAGAAGAGCAGGTGTATAACAATTGCGTCCTGCTCAAGATGGCTAACGGGTGAATGTCGAGATCCGCACAGTTTTGTTTTGTCAGGCGGTCCATCGCCAAAGTGAGTGCAATTTAGCTGTGGCTCCTACGTCAATGACGTAAGAGCTTATTGTAAATATGGCCTCGTTCCACCAAAGTTGGTTCCGTGGAAATTTAGGACCTGGTCGCCAAAGTGGAAATCGCCAGACTAAATGTCGCCAAAGTGGAGGCTCCAATGTACAGTACAGTACATAGTCATGCTCTTGGTAACGCGATTAATTTGTCCTTTCACAGCATAGTGTTACCGAAAAACGAGGTACGAAAATAACATACCTTATGGGAAATAATATTTTTGTCACAGTAAAAGCCTAAAAGTTCCTTGTTTTTACACATAATATACATATCACACTTCATAAAAATACCGTAAAGTACACATCACACATCATAGAAATATAATAAGGCAACAGGGGAGGCATCAGAGTTACGTAACAGAGGGACAGATCCTTATAATCACCTAGAATATTGAGGCATGCACGGACTGACAGAGGTAAATAAACTGCGAAGGAGGGCGGGAAGCCGATAGGACCCGAGCGTGACGTCACTGAGACGAGTCGATTCCGCGGTAGATTGAAAATGTTCAGTGTTCTTCAGAGCTTTCGCATTTAGTGTGTCCGCGGAAAAACAAAAGCGCGTTACCAAGAGTATGAGTGTATACGTATACGTATACAACTGATCCTGTCCTTAATCAATAATCCATATGCACAACCCCCGCATAATATGCCACCCGAGAGCAACCCACTGTGGGTCCCACTATGTAAACGTAAACGTAAAGTACACGTATATATAAACATATACACATACTGTACACATGGTACAGTATTTCATCTAGTGTCTACGTTGTTAGCTATAGGGTAGTCTCCGTTTTCTATGCTATATCGGACTCCCACCTCGAGTTCGAAAATTTCAGACACAATTCGGAATCGGACATCAAGGAAAATCGGCCATCTCAGAACTGGTAAATCCCAAAAAAAGTCTGAAATAGCGAGGGTTTCTATATACACATTAACAAATGCAGAAGAGCTCTATTGCAATTGAATAAAAATGTCTAACTACTGTGCAGTTATATCAAGTTTCTGCTGTAGGCTACTATCAAGTTGCATCACTCCTGGTATTAAATGCATGTGGAAACTGGAAATAAAAATAATCAAATAATTAGTATGTAAATTATATTAATTATCTTATCATTACTATACAGTCCGATCAGATAAGGCATATTTAACTAGGCCTATCAATATGAAGGTGGCATTTTCATTTCATTCTGGCTAACATCATAAAATAAAATTTAACTTAGGAATGACCTCTAGTAATCAAAAGGGTAATCACAAACTTCATTAACCTTTAGATTTTTTTCCAAAACTGCACGATGGCCAGAATAAAATATATAAGGTATTATCATACTTAAGGTATTAACCCTTTAATCTCTGAAGTGCGCACGGGGGTAAATGAAAACCTCCCCCTGTGCTGACGTATTTGAGGTTTTTCGTCACTAAAATATTCATTGTACCATTAATAGCATTAATAATTATCCATATGCGCCTATTATGGGTTGATTATAAAGGTATTAACCTGAAACAACAATAAAACGAGTGAAAACAGCGTTTGGATGGTCAAAATCGGAGATATAGCCCGCGAGTTGTATAATCTATGGGTGAGGCAAACTCCTTTCCCGCCAATTTCCCCCAAGGCCACTGAGACACAGTCGATCGATACTCTCTCTCTCTCTCTTGCACTCGATGGCCATCAGTGATGACAACACCCTGCTTGCAACTCGCTAATGTTAGCACGAAAATATACCTCAGAATAAGGGAATAATAGGGAAAATAGGTGATAACTGAGGAATAGGAGGAAAGTGGGGAAGGAGGGGAGGTAGAGGACTGAGATTTTGCATGGCCCAGGGGCCAAAAAAAAAAACAAAAAAAAAAAAAAAATAAATAAAAAAATATTTTTTTTTCGATGTAAAAAGTTGATTTTTAGTTTTACTTACTCCAGAGAGTCTTCCCGCAGTCCGCCGGCCGAACTCTAAAGAGTCTTCCCGCAGTTCCCGGGTTAACAATACCATGATCCAGTCTTTCATTTATTTTGACCATTATTAGACAAATATATTAAACTTATGCAGGACCTGTGGGAGTCAAGAAAGATATTTAAGATAGGTATTTCTCCTTTCATTACTAGAGGCCCTTTTTAAGCTGAATAATACTGTCTAATGTTAGCCAGAATACAGTAGAAAGAGTCCCAGTACTGAACGGGTAAAGAAGAGCCGACCTTCCCACTATCTATTACTGTCCTCCATTTCCATCGCCTCCATGGCTCTCTTCTCTTCTCTTTCTACTCTATGCTTTATTATTCTTGTGATATTGGCATTAACATTGTGGAAGGGCTCCCCTCGCCTTACAGCAGACTGAAAATGAGAACAAATACAATAATGATTAATATATTCAAATGTAAAACTATGGTATTCCATCATGAACACACCGTATGCAAATTCCTGACCACTTCTATGTAAAATTTTGGCAAGATACAGTATTATTGATGAGTTGGAATTTGACACAGTATGAAAACATTTCCATTTGATATTAATAGTAGAACAATCAGTATGGCAGTGGAGTATAAGGTTAGTTCAATTTGTTGATAGATTGGCAGAGGTATGTTCTTGGGCAACATGATGTTCAACTATGTGGAACAGGGATTGAGCTAATAATAGATTTATAAATACTGTATACTATATAAATTTATTTCCTTCTGGTTACTGCCTTCTCTCTATAATTTTTTGTATTTATTCAATAGATATCTGAGCCATCCTTGCCCCACCTTAGGAACTCCAGGTTTGGGTATTCACTGACTAGTTAAATCAAATACTGTACTGGTACTGTATATAATATACAGGGTGTCCCAAAATAGGTGTGCCAATCTTCAGGATATGATTACATAGATACATACATACATACATAAAATTCTAAGACTGAGTGCTCCACACATACGTGCAGTTTCAGTCTCTTGTCCTAATGGCGACGTTCCAGGCAACCCTATTAAGGGCTGCTTCACTTGTCAAGTTTTTGGATTTGAGATCGGCACGTATAGTCCGATCCCAGGTCTTCCCCGATGATTCTAAGCATAAAATGTTCTGTAACAAAAATTCTAAATCTCAACCATTTAAGAGATATTATTATGTTCTATCCAACAACCAACTCTACTCCTAAAATCGATTAATGAAATATTAGAAACACATGTGGCAGTCTGTGGATTCGAACCCAGGATGCTCACACCGAATATCAACACCTTATGCATTACACCACGAAGGCAGTTAAAGAATGGTGGACACTGCCTATGATTTATTATGTAACTTCGAATCCTGCATATCAATCTAAGCATGTACACACATCCCAACTGCAACTCACGTAGGCTATGCATATGTGAATGGAAAGAGCAATTAATGGGGCCTTAACCACTAGGGAAGGCCTCTCGATAAATTACTCCTGAACCAATATCAATTATTATATTTAAGGTAATATACAGTGTCCTCCCCGTCCGTATCGCTGTAATGGACTCTTCCAATGTAAAATAGTTTCCAACTGGTCCAAAGTTGGCTAATATGTCTACAGTATAATAATTTTGCAACTTACAGAATGATATCTTGATAATAACATGGTAAAATATATGCAGTTAGATGGGGGTGTGGTAGGCTCTAGGACAGCTAGGGAATACTTGAGAAAATTCCATTTTCAACAGACAATATCTCTGTAAAGAGTAAAATATGGAATTTGAGCATCCCGGACTTCCAAAGTTGACTGATTCCTTGAACGTGACGATGGTGCATTGTTGTATGTGAGATTGGTTTGCTTGGGAACCGGATTGACTTGCTCATGTGGTGGTGTGCACCCTATGTGGTGGATTGTGTTCTTTTGTTTCAAAATTTAATTTTATTGGGCGTTGTTTCCACATAGCGATTTTGATTGGTACTTTTGCATTTGTCTTGTGTTGTCCCAATTTAGGTTTGTTTATTTTGCAAGTTTTACATTATAATTTTACTAATAGGCCTATAGTAGAACACTATATGCTTAGAATATTTTTTATAACCAAATCCCGAAGTTTGGCACGCCTATTTCGGGACACCCTGTACAGTACAGTATGTAGTTTTTCTGTTTCAGTGTTCAGCTACAAATGCAGGACATGATCACAGACCTCAATCCTCTGCACGGCGTCCACCTCTGAGGCGCGGTGAACTAAGCTGGTGACCAGGCCGGTGCCCACGCTGCCCACCCGACCCGTGCGACCACACCGGTGAATGTAGTCCGCAGAAAACTCGGGGAAGTCATAGTTGATCACGTGGCCCGCCTCAGATTGGAAGGAGGACGGGAAGAAATAGTATTGTAATTTGTATGATATATCTTAAGCACTATAAGTCAACCTCACTATCCAGTATCCAGTCCTATAAGTGTTCTAGTATGGAGCTCAGTGGACAGGTTAAACTAAGCGGGAAGCATGTCATCCGACGTAAGAGACAATTCCCCACAGACCCTGACTATACACCCTTCACCAATCACCAGACAAAGCATATCATCAACAATCTCAAGCACTCACCCGCCTGTGGCCTAGACAACATAAGCAACATACACCTCAGACACCTGGGACCACAAGGCATACAAGCACTCACTAACATATAAAACTACAGCTATTCACACAACACAATACCAGACATTTGGAAGCATGGTATCATCATCACATTCCCCAAACCCAACAAAGACCCCACGCTACCCTCCTAGCACCGCCCCATCACACTCCTTTGCTCCCCCTCCAAAGTCATGGAACGCCTAGTATTACAACTAATTACACCCGACCTACCCCTAGCTCCAACACAACATGGCTTTAGGCCACTGCACTCCACAAACACTCTTCTCACAGACCTTACACAAAGAGCTTTTGACGGCATCAACTCAGCTAGACCACCACACAGATCACTATTAGCCACACTCGACATTAGTAAAGCCTTCGATGCCATCCCCCGCCACAACCCTAACAAAGAAAATCTACAACACAAACATGCACAACAACACAAAAAGGTGGCTGGCCAACTTCGTAGCAGGCAGATGTGCACACGTATCTTTTGCCGGTCAGTTATCTAAAATCAGAAACTTTCCAAACGGAGTCCCACAAGGATCCGTCCTATCGCCCGCACTCTTCAATCTGTACATGCACGATATAACTACACCCAATATGCCCCAAATAAACTTAGCCTCCTATGCAGATGACATAACACTCACATGCACACACCATGACCCAAAAAGAGCAACAGATCTCCTTCAACCCTATCTCAACACACTACATGGCTGGTGCACTACAAACAGACTTTAATCTAGCCCCAGCCAAATCCACCGCAACCCTGCTCACAAGCTGGACAGAACACGAATACATCCCTCAACTCACCATAAACAACACACCCCTACCACATACACACACACCCAAAATCCTAGGAGTAACATATGATACTCATAGGACATTCAAACAGCACACCACAAACATTAAAAAGAAACTGACACCCAGACTTAACGCCCTCAGGTCACTTGCTCACACAAAATTTGGACACAACAAAGAAACTACCACCACAGTATATAAACAATACATAAGATCAGTGATGGAATACGCAAGCCCAGCCTGGGCTTCTAACCTAGCTGAAACACATCATAAGACCTTACAGACTATTCAAAACAAAGCCCTGAAGATCATTACAGGCTGCACAGCTACTGCACCCACAGATCACCTACATCAAGAAACCAAAATCTTCAGAGTCAAAGACCATCTGGACATGAGAGGCACTCAATTCCTGGCAGCAGCCTCCACGAACCAAGACCACCCACTAAACTACATGGCAACACACCCACAGACACCAAGAAATATCAAAACAACACCCAGCACACAGTATCACACACAATTATTGTCCTCCCTCCCTCCCTGCCCACCCCGAACCAACTTCCAGAAGCACATCTATACTCATATCTCTCGCCGATCCATCCACTCACTCACAGACAACACGCAGCTGCATGCATGACCTCCCGAAATCCATCCTTCCGAATCCTCCCTCCCTCGCGAGGACAGATTCCACCTGGCCAGGCTGAGATGCGGACACCATCCAGCTCTCCTGAGCTATCAGAAGAGACTGGATGACTCCGTTGTCGACGCCTGCCCGGGATGTAACACAGCACCCCATACCATTAAACACATCATAGAAGACTGCATTTCACACAACCACTTACGCCAACAACACAATCTACACTCAATGAGAGCTCTGTGGGAAAGCCCGATCGTGGCCATGGCCTTCCTCAGGGACTCAGGGCTGTTCGGCCAGGCAGCTTAGGGAACAAAAACAACAATAAAAAATCAACACTGATATCGTCATCGTCATACAGTTGAAACCTGCCCTAAAAATCACTTTGTATAAGAATCACAATAACCAACTATGCCATCCCAATTTTATTGGAAACATGAAACCTAACAGAAATGGGCAAAGTAGTATCACATAGGAATGCATACTGATGATTAATAGGAGCAGGTAGTAACTTATTGCAGAGGCAACTTTACTGTTGTTGACATTACAGTTCAGTACACAAAACAACTTAAATCAGTATCACATGACCGCTTTTTCCTTAACATTTATTGTGAACATTGGTATGGCAGCATATTAGGTAAACTTTTTGTCACCTAATTTAATCCATCTTCAGTCTAGATTCAGGTACCACTCCAAAAGATCCCAGAAATGTTGATAATTTTGTTTTAACCATCACAAGTGTATGATACGTGAGGAGTAAGGAAGATATGGGTTTGCTTCAAGGAGATGTGGAGGACATGAAGGGATGGTCTGAGCATTGGTTAATGCCTTTTCATCCAAAAAAATGCAAGTACATGCGGATTGGGACCAGCAAGATAGACAAGGTAGGATACAGTATGTATGAAGCGATGGAGGAAGTGAATGCAGAAAAGGATATAGGAGTAGTGATAGACAATAAGTTAAATTTCTCAGAACATTTAGCAGAAAAGATAAACAAAGCCAATAGAATTGTAGGGCTGATAAGGAGGACATTTGTGTCACTTGACGAAGAAATCTTCAGGAATCTCTATACAGCGCTGGTTAGGCCGCACCTGGAATATGCGAACCAGGTGTGGGCTCCATATATGGTAAAGGATATAGAAGCAGTGGAGAAAGTGCAGAGGAGAGCTAGCAAGCTGGTACCAACGTTGAAGAACGCGGGCTATGAGCAGAGGTTGAGGACACTGGGGCTTCCGACACTGGCATATAGGAGAAAGAGAGGGGATATGATAGAGACTTTTAAGATAGTGTCAGGAAAGTACGATGAGGATGTGTGTGAAGGTATCTTCTTGATGCGGGAGGGAACAAGAACGAGAGGACACTCTAAGAAAATTTACAAAGAAAGAAATAGGCTTGAGAAGGCAAAGAACTCATTTTGTGATAGAGTGGTAAATGAGTGGAACACACTGCCCCAGTATGTAGTCGATTCCGAATCAATAAGGGAGTTTGAAAGTAATCTTGATAGAGCATGGGGAAGACAAGATTTGAAGTTTGATTATAAAACAAAAATACAGAATATTAAAAATGTTGCGTCTGCTACCGCCGCCGCCAACACCGTGAACGACCGCAGCAGTGCAAGTACTGGTACTGAGCTGGATACACAGGCATAGTTTGCCTTTTTCCAGAGGATCTACTGTAAGATAAAACTTTAGCGTAAAACCCCTTTACTACCAAAACAAATAATCTAGAACCCATATAGGTATTGGAAGCATTAGTGAGATGAGTATAAGTAATCATAAATGGTATGTTTTAGAAAAGAGGGTGGGTGAGAATAAATGGGAGAAGAGAAACTTTTCTATAAATATGGAAGGATATCCTCAGAAAGGGAGACCAAAGAAGATCTTAACCCGGAAAATGAAACAGACCTATCGGAAGGCTCTCCTGGAGGGCTGTGATAGGACTCTTGCAAGCACAATTTTCAAAGGCGTTCAAAGACCACGGCAAAGTCAGGATAGATATGAAAATTGGGTGACAGCTAGGACTAAGTGGCAACTCTCCATACCACACATCGTAACACACCCACACCATTACTCCATCCTCCTCCGACCCTCATCATCGTGGAGGCAGTGGCAGTGCTCAGGGACTGTTCCTCAACCCCAAATACAACCTATATGCTATGTAAATATACAAGAGAGGAGGAGGTACATGCCCGGATCAAGCAACACCATCACAAAGCACTTTGCAAGCAGGGGAGGAGGAGGGGAGGATGCGCTCATGTTTACCTCCCTCCTCCCTCCCGCTCTCAGGTCCTATATACATGTGGCACAATACTATTGCTTTATATGAGAGATATAAGGGATATTTCAAAATGAAAGATGAAAGGCTTACATAAAGAATATGTGAGTCAGATACAAGGGAAGATTGAGGGGCAGGAAGACCCCCATTGAGATGGAGACTGTAAGACAAGCTTTGGATGATAAAGGAATTACTATAGATCCGGCAAGGGAAGTGGTAATAAACAGGAATGAATGGAGAATGCTTGTGAATAGATGAGTGAACACGTGGTCATTTGGGAGAAGGGGTCGGGCGCCAGTTGGACTAGATAAGAGTCCATCAGGCGTCTGACCCGAGGAGACAGTTTCTATGAAGGG
>JBAKBP010035418.1:0-19544 GCA_037953745.1 Lithodes maja
GTACATATATATATTATATACCTTATATTCTCAACCGGGCTCGAACCATTGACAGCACATACACACAGACATACATATACATAAATATATGCACATTACATGCATATATGCTCTTCTCTTATCCTACCTGATACTCTCAGCCGGGCTCGAACCACAAACAGTATACACTATAGACACATATATATATATACATAAATAACGCATACATACATACACATATACGCACACATACATACACATATACTGCACATACATAGATACATATATACACATATACATAAACAAACTCAAGCAAATACATACATAATTATATTCTAATACACACACGCACACACACTTATGCATATATTATTAAAGGTGGGCGCGTATATATGGTGTGACAGGCCGTTATTACACATTATTAATAATATTAACAATGGTTGGGATAGGGCTATTTTTATATCTGTCAGTTCTTGCTCTTATTGGTTGGAGTGTGTTGAAATGACGAGCTGCACGTGTAGGTCTAGGGGCGTCTGGTGGAAGTAAGTTTCTGTGTCGTGGGTGAACAAGCAGCTTAGATGCAAACTGTTTGAGTGTGTTGTAGTGGTGGGTTGAGAGTGCAGGTATGCTAAGGGTGGTGAGAGCTTCCTCGTACCCTGGATATGTGCCACCCAGGATGATCCTGCATGCCCTCCTCTGAACTCTCTCCAGTTGACGTTGTTGTGTTAGGGTTAGAGAGGAGGACAAGGCGGGAGAGGCGTAGGTGAGCTTAGGGAGTATGAAGGTGTTATATATACTCTTCAGCTCATTCTCCGGCGCCCCCAGGGATCTCAACCGCCTTAGCATAAACAACTTGTAAGTGGCGGTCCTGACTGTGGTAGTTACATGTTTCTTCCAGTTCAGTTTGTTGTCCACAGTGATTCCGAGGAGTTTGGTGGACTCGACAAGCTGAAGGGGATGAGGACCAATTGTGACAGTGGGTGGAGGAAGGTCGGTAACGGAAGTGTTGATGTGCATGACCACTGTCTTGTCATGATTGATAGTCACATGATTGTCTGTGGTCCAGGCTTGAAGACGGTCGAGGATGTCTTGTAGGGGGTCATAGTTAGGGGAGGTGTTATCGACAGTAATGCCGACTGTCGAGTCGTCCACGTACTTCCAGTGGAATGGGGTGTCCTTTAGGGCATCATTAATCAAGATGAGGAACAATAGAGGCCCCATCTTTGTGCCCTGTGGGACTCCACATGTGATGTCTAGGAAGGTGGAGATGAAGCCTAGGTATCACACTGCTTGTCGTCTGTCACTAAGGAAGTCAGTCAACCACGCAACCAGGGTAGGATGTAGCCCCAACTTTATGGCTTTGTTGATGATGATGGTGTGGTCAACAAGGTCAAATGCTTTCCTGAAGTCAACAAAGGCAAGGGCGAGGGAAGTCTTTCTCTTCTCAAGATTTGTGTAAATATAATCTAGGAAGCTAATAAGACAGTGGAGGAGGTTTTTACGTTGCCAAACTGTTGGGGGTCTATCAAGTGACGGATTTGTGAGTAAGCCCAGGTGAATACAAAGTCCTCACAGATTAGACTAGGGATGGGCGTAATGGCAATTGGTCTGAGTTCATTAAGAGAATGTGGGGAGGGGGTTTTGGGGATTGGAGTGACGTATGAAGTTTTCCAGTCTGCAGGGCATTTACTTTGCCTTAAGGAGGCATTAATTATCGAGCAAAGGGGGGTGGCAAATTCCACCGAAAATTCTTTGTATATTTTCATGGGTAGGTCTACTGGGGTTGTTGATCTTTTTGATTTGAAACTGGAAAGCTTTTTGGCCACTTCAAATTCTTGTACAGTTACTGGGGGGGAAGGGGATGGGAGGAAGGCAGGGAGGTTGGTGCGGTCTAGTTTGGGGAGGGTTTGGCAGATGGTAGAGAAGTGATTATTTATCAGTTCAGGTGCATCTACACGAGGGACATGGGAAACACAGGGGATCGAAGGAGTCCCACTACTTAAGCCACAAAGATTCTTAATTTTTAATGTGCAGAACAGGAGTACAACATAAGTATCGTAATGGCATGATTATATTTGTATGGTAAAGTATTGAAACTATACATAGCACAAATTACTATACATACTATACATACACACACATTTATACTTAATGAACCAATTGTGTTGAATCGCATACAGAATCATTCATAAAAATGCAAATATGTTGAAATTGTCCTTTGCCATAAACACTGGACATATTACTGTACCATGGCCAATGAACCTTAGTAACCAAAACATTATCCTAGTTATGCGTCTATCAGTGTGTCACTACCGTTGTTTCGTTAATGCCACGAAAGAACGTTCATAGATCATACGTTTCGATGTTCGTACATCAATCACTTATAGTACCCTTTAAATAACATAAGTAAGTCGTCTAAATTAATCAAATAAACTGATTAATATAATGATGATACTCCTTTTCGAGGCAATTGATAATAGGTAATTTTAGTATTTTGTCGGCATCCTCCCAAAAATCATTAACAGGGTAATATCGATAACAGTTAAGAAACAACATAAACCCCAACAAATTTCCACATTAAAATAAACCGTACGTAAGTTTCTAAACCTATAGATTGAACCGACAAACCAGAGTCTAACACAAATTCACACAAGTTACGACCAAAATAAACCTGGCATTTCCCACTAATTCTAAGGTAACAAGATAAAGACAATACCGACAATCAAGAGCATCACGAGACTCAGCTGCTGATGGTTGGTGGCAGGCCGGGGACGGTAATGATGCGCCAACATATAATTTACTATTGACACCGAAAACCTTATGTGTTGTGGTGGATGGAAAGTAAGGAGGAGGAGGAGGGATTTAACAGAGCTAAATATTTCACTGGAGAGGAGTGATTGACAAGAATGAAAAGGTTATACATGGAAAGGTAAAAGGTAAATTAAAATAGTATATTGTTGGCTGAGGAACTATTAAAGGGTAGTGGTTATTTGTTGGTTTATTCATATATAAATGCATTTTTTTTTTCCTCGCAAAACCTTCATCAAACTTAAAAACAAATAACAAATTACACGCCCTAAACAAATTTCGGCAGAAACATTCAGTTCCTCTTAAAATTACAGGCTTGCTATCGCTCGCCAGGAACAAAATCGACACCTAATTGGCATCGACACATAAATGGCACAAAGGTCTTAACATTTACAACACAATGAGGCGAAAGGTGAAACAATCGGCAAACTAGTGGTCTTACAATGTCAAAACTAATGGGGCTAAGCACTAGGGAGAAAAAAAAAAAAAAAAAAACACCTCCCCCTTAACTGAAACAATAAGTCACATTTCATCCGTAGACTAACCCAATATCCCTTATAATATATATGCCAATTAACCCTAATTCGAAAGTAAAGCAAAACTCTTGAGAAAGTAGAGCAGCAAAAGTTGAGGTACCTCAATGGTTAGTAACAAGGAGGTAATTAACTTTGAAAAGTTGACAGAATAACATGAATATAAACACCATTTGAGGAGCACTTAATTGCCACTATAGTACTCCTCCTCACATGGTGTTAATAATAGTACTGTAGGTTTGCCTTTATATAATTTATGTAACTTTCACATTCAGTTTAATTTCCCAGAACAGTCTCCCAATAAACCAAAAGTCCTTCTCACTCATGTGGTTCAGGTAATAGCTTTTATCAGTTTCTCTTTGTCCTAGTTTGTTGAGTTGTTTACGAGATACATCTCTGTCCTCTGTCCATTATCTCTGTGTCTCCTATTACAAGAGGATCACACCTACCTATATATCTTCACTGTTCATCAAATTGGAAACCAAAAACTTCTCTTCACAACTTATCAGATTTGCACTATGTATTCGGCTTTGCATTCTTTCTTTCCTACATACTGCCTAGGCTTCACTATAACTTCTATACTATCTATCTCTCTCACTTAATATCATACTACCCACATACATTACTGATATTAATGCCCTTTATAGTCTCTTTCTTTCTTATGCACCTTAATATTTTATGTCAGCCATAATTATGGCAATAAACAGTAATATTTCTGCTCATTGCATTTTGTGAGCCGTGTACTAATGCAGTATTCAGCATCATGCCTTATATTGTCAGCTATATCTTCTTTACCGTCATTGTAATGTTTGGTCTTTGATTTTAGCATGACAGTTTCAACATATTATACTTGCATTTGTTTTAATGACTGGAGTTAATTATTATCTTTACAAACACCTCATTTATATCGATGCATAATTTTCACAAATAAATGTTCTACTTACATAATTATAAATTCCATATTATCTCTCTCTCTCTCGCTCGCGCTCTCTCTCTCTCTCTCTCTCTCTCTCTCTCTCTCTCTCTCTCTCTATCTCTCTCTCTCTCATTTAGGCAAGGTAAGCCAGGTTGATAATGATCAACTATGAAAGCTAGATTTCATATAGAAAGAAAATGGGGCATATCAGATCTTAGTCTGAATATTATTTTGTAATACATATGGTCTCAAATATTTCCTAATATTTAAACCAAGTGTGATCCTTATATGCTGCGATCAAGTGTTTAGTATATTTTTCTATAATATCTAATTATATTGACCCGGCCATTGAACTCCGTGTGTCAAAGGATTCATTCATGTCAGTTGGGTCAGATATTATGCAGTACTTACAGTACAGTATAGATCAACATGGATAAATAATACCCACATAACAAAAACAGCTTATATTGTTACAACACAACAGTTTCGACTCTCTCTGGAGTTCAGAGAGAGTCAAAACAGTGGTGTCGTTAACCCTTTCAGTACCGGTGCCATCCTTTTAACTTTATTCTGGCTATTACTATATGATTTTGTGTAGTTTATAAAGGGTCTCCGGCATTTAACAGGCTTCAAACTATCTCACTTAACCGTATTTACTACCCAAGATCCTTCCCACACTGAACAACATCGTCTAAATATAGCAAGAATAAAGTTAAGACAACGTCCTTGGTACAGAAGGGGTTAAAATAATACCTTTTTCCGTTATGTGGGTATAATTTGTCATTCCCAGTAGTCAAGGGCCTGTGAATAAATTATTCCATCCCATATAATAACATCCTCCCATGTTACCTTTGGCACACATACAGTGTATACAAGTTATAATACTTGGATCTGGATCATGTCGACTGCTCCACATTGATACAAACTGTATTTCACTCAACATATTTTTCCGACACACCCAAACATTATCATCCGTCCCTTCCACACCATGGTTGATTTATCACCCATTATACGTTATCTACGGTACTTCACACACACACACACACACACACACACACACACACACACACACACACACACACACACACACACACACACACACACACACACACACACACACACACACACATATCCCAGCTTGTAGACCTATTGGATATACAAACTGTGTATAATGGCACTGTTAATAAGACATATTATAATTTGTGAGTTTAATTTAGATACAAATTACTGCTGGTAGAATGTGACCAAGTTAAATGGCTTTCGAATGATAAAAACACACATATATATATATATATATATATATATATATATATATATATATATATATATATATATATATATATGTATGTTTTTGTAATTCGAAAGCCATTTAACTTGGTCACATTCTACCAGGTCTCACTCACTCTCTCAATCCTGTGTTGGTGACTAAATGGCATTACGATAGGGCAGACTGGGAGGGTCTTCAAGATTTCTTTATTGATATTCCCTGGACCTCTTTCTTTTCTAATGATGCACACTCCACCTTGAGCCACACACAAGATTTTGTAAAAATTGGAATGGAAACTTTTATTCCTCATCAAAAGTACAGTAAAAGATCTAATACACCTAAATGGTTTGACCATAATTGTGCTAGAGTAGCTGAACAAAAAGCAATAGCCTACAATGCATACACAAGATCAAAAACACATGAAGCCTTTAATTACTTTAGAAACATCAGAAATCATGCCAAAACTGTATTAAACCTAACTAAATCAAACTTTCTCCACAAGCAGGCAAATAAACTTCTAAATAATCCAAATTATAACAAAATATTTGGTCTACTCTTAACTCATTCAAATCCAACTTCACTACTGCTTCATCCATTCCACCATTAACATCTCCGACTGGCAATCTTGTAAGTGACCCACGAGGTAAAGCTAACCTTCTTGTGGATATTTTCTCCACCAACTCAACCTTAGATGAAATAAATCAAGATGTCCCTGTACTTAATTTTAATTCGCCTGAAATTCCCTCACTTAAGATCCACACCAGACATGTCAAAACTATTTTGCAGAATCTCTCAGTAGATAAGGTTCCTGGTCCAGATGAAATTCCTCCAAGAGTACTTAGGAATTGCTCCTTGGTGCTCGCTCCTGAATTGGCAAAAAAATTCCGTCTGTGTACTCATACCTCATGCTTTCCAGTACCCTGGAAAGAAGCAAACATCCATCCAGTTCCTAAAAAGGTGCCTCTTCAGATTCATCAAACTACAGACCAATAGCTATAACTTCCACTCTTGGTAAAGTCTTTGAAATTATATTAAATAATCACATAATTAAGCATCTTGAGAATAATAAATTAATCAGTGATAGGCAATATGGTTTTAGACGATGTCGATCAACTGCAGACATTCTTTGCCTTCTTACGCATCAAATCAACCAAGCTACAGACCAACATGGTGAAACACATACAATAGCACTGGATATATCAAAGGCATTTGATAGAGTCTGGCATCAATCCTTATTGTCGAAGATGTCACACTGCAGCCTTGCATCATTAGTTCCACTAATTTCTTCTTATCTTCATAACAGAAAAATACGTGTAATGGTAGATGGCCTTTATTCTCAATTTCACTCAATAAATGCTGGTGTTCCCCAGGGATCAGTTTTGGCCCCAGCTCTGTTCCTCATTCATATCAATGATCTCATATCTACCACTCATAAATCCAATACATTCCTACGCAGATGACTCAACACTCCACAGTTCCTTCACATTTACCAATTCTTTCACCCAACCCTATCTTATAAATTCAAAAATAAACACTGCAATTTCTCTAAACCAGGACCTTTCTAGAATTAATGAATGGGGACAAAAGAATCTAGTTTCCTTTAATGCACAGAAAACCAAGTACATTCAATTTTCTAACCGACAGAATCTCACTGACTCCCATATATTTTTTAATTATGTAAATATTCCCACTTCCCCTAGTATTGACATTCTCGGTGTAACATTAACTACTAACTTGAGCTGGACACATTATGTTAGAAGCATTGCTAAGAATGCCTCTAAAAAACTGGGACTCCTGTACAGAGTTCGAGAATTCTTCACTGACGAGCAGTTGGCCGTAATATATAAAAGTCATGTGCGTTCTCAGATGGATTACTGTTCACCTCTGTGGGGTGTGTTACGACTGGGGTTCAAATATGTCAGGGCTCTTATTCATTGGACTAGTAATGGCATAAATGTTACAACGGAAAGCGCTAGCTCCAACCTCTGAAGTATATTCCCAGTGAACAAAGAACACAAATACTCTACAGAGTTCTATATGCAATAATAGGCTATCAAACTCTCAATAATGTGTGTCTACTCTAGGCTTAATGTTATGTGAAAACAGCCTATTACTACCTATAACCGAAGGTGCTTGGTTATGGTATGCAAAGTAAGGTGGTAAGAGAAGTTACAGCTTACGTTACTTTAATCAATAAATGTCAGGCACTCCTGCATGAAAGAAAGTGCACTAAAGTCCTTCAACACTAACAAGGAATCTTCTTTAAATGTTAGATGCTATAAAGATGCTCGTATCGGAAATGGAACCCAAAAAGGCAGGCAGCGGAACAATGCTCGTGCAGGCTATGCACACAAAAAGGCAGAATATATAATGCCGTCGGAGCCAAGAATATCCTAAACACTACAACACTAATAATAATCGCCATGACAATGCAGTATTCCTATCAACAAAAAGAGCCTAAGTCGTTTGTGTCTCAATACATCAAACTAGGCTGCGAAATGCTTGTGTAATCATAAATGGGTATGCATAAAAAGAGTAATTAGGTTAATATACTTAATGTCTACTGTGACTGATAAAGTCTAGCTAGAGTCAATGATATGAGATACTGGTGCGCATGGCATGCTGCATAGCCTAGTGCAAATCTCAAGTCTGTGCGTCAAATATTACGTTATAATGAAGGGTAGCTCTCTTGAGAAACCTTAATACCGAAGTATTAAGCGTTCTCCTGGCGTACCTCAAAGACAAACAATCGAGACTAGAACAGTGCAGAATGGTATAGGCAAAAAACCCTCATTCGTGCATGCTCTACTCTCAATGGCACACAGACTAGAATTTACTCAATCAACTCCAGTTCTCAGGTATGTCGTGCCGCTTTTAACTGAAGCCAGCACTCCTAGGAAACAATACCTATAATATCAGACTCCTAGTCTAGCATTATCTAATCCAGCAGAACACTAATAACTAAAGGAAGCAGTACTAAACAATATAAATGCCAACCAATGCTTCGTGATCCACTTATCTTAACAACTAACATACATAGGCTATATCAGACCTTAACACACAATACAACTGGCCAGCATGAAGCTGATTTTGCAGAGTAAACCAGAGGGGGTATAATATTAATAAAAGGTGGTGAAAGATATGGAAAATGAGAGAGATAGGCAGAGGAAAAGATTCTCAGGTACAGAGCGGGGACAGATAGCAAGGGAAAAAAGATGGGTGTGTTCTAGAAACCAGATCTGAGGGAGAGAGTGGTGAGGAACTGTATATATACTCGCACTAGCTCGAGCCGCGTGGGAAAAAGGCGGTTTTTTTTTTTTTTTTTTTTTTTTTTTTTTTTTTCTATATTCCAACTACTCCCTCTCGGGCATAGGCTGAGAGCCTGTACATTCGACCGCTCAACACGGTGAAGCCCGTGAGGTCTTGTTCCAGTCTGGGGAGTGAGACATGTGAAGCATCCATCATGGCACGAAGCAGCTCCATCTCTGAAGCTGCTGGTTGCTTCGCTCAAGCGCTTCACCGTCTCACCCTCCAGACTCAGACCCTCACTCTCAGAACGCCACCTATTGAGCAGTGAACTCACTAGGCATTGTCCCCCTGTAACATATTTTGAATATGGGAATATTCATACAGTGTTATTTAATCAGGGAACAATGAGGGTATTTTTTTGGCATTTCGGTGGGCTTTGTGGTAATGCACTGATACTAGGTACAGCACAAATTCAAGTTACAAGTTAACTAACCACTAACAAAGCTTGCAGCATGGTAAGGACCTCCCTCCACCAACCCCCGCGAGGCAGCCAGCCGTGACGTCATCGAGCGGGACAAAAAACACTGCGCGCCCCCTCTCACTCTGTTCTACTCTCTCTCTCTCTCCCAGATCCCATCATTACTAGTTAATGATAAAACATATACTTTACAATTAAATATATAAAGCCTTGACATGGGCGAAAACAAAGAGCCTTTCTGGACTGCCCATGACACAAGCTTTCATATGAAATAAAGCACACTCTAATACATAAACTGTAGCCCCATCCACTGCCCTGGCGATCCTAGTGAGTCACTGTAGGACAAGCCATGCGGTTCTAACGGAGTGGTCAACGTCACAGGTGGAAGAGGAGTGGTTGCATTGAGGCAGTTGGACAAAATTCAAAATAAAGCTATTAGATTAATCAATAACCCTGCAATCACACAGGACCTTCCTACATTATCCATACGAAGAAACGTTGCATCCCTTGCATTATTCTACAGATATTTTCACAGCAATTGTTCCGAGGAACTTGCTTCAATTGTGCCGCCTCTCCACATCTTTCCCCATAGAACTAGGGCAGCTGAGAGTCCCCATGAATTTACACTTTCTCCTCCACAATGCAGAACTTCTGCTTATCAGAATTAATTTATCCCCAGAGCTACTACTCTTTGGAATTCACTTCCCTCGAATTGCTTTCCACAAACTTATAATCTACAAATGTTTAAATCCAGTTGTTACAAACATTTTATGAATGGAGGATGCCTTTAGGCACATGGACCTTTTTGTCTTATCTGTGTTTTTCCTTCCTCCGTTCATTGTCTCTTTAAAAAAAAAAAAAAAAAAAAAAAAAAAAAAAAAATCACTACCCTACTGTACACCTTCCCTACTATGCTTAGAAGACATATTCCTCGGTGGTTACCACACGCTCCTCTTTCCCATTTACCCTTATATAGGGGTACTATTATGCCTGTCTTCCATTCATTAGGTGCACTCCCATTCTACCATCAGTCTTTCCCTCTTCCTATAACTTAAATTGCTTTAAACTCCGTGTGTCCAGGCATCTTGGCTCGAACGTCCCTTGATTTTGGCCCTGTCACTCATTCAACTATTGGGGAGGCACTCGCTACAGGATGTTCTGCCTTTTGCCTCCCTCACTCACATAGAAAAAAAATGCTAGTTTGCACATATTCCATACCCATTCGATCACTATCTCACCACCATACCCCAGCATTTCTCCACACACTCCACCTATTCCTGGTGCTTTCCCCAACTTCACTCTTTTCATGGCTTCACAGACTTCTGACCTCCTGATCCCCATCCCCTCCCCCTTCTACGATGAGAGTAAAGCTGTAGATATTATATACCTTGATTTTCAAAAGGCCTTTGACAAAGTTCCCCACAAACGTTTACTGCTAAAACTAAATGCGCATGGAATACAAGACGGTGTGTTGAAATGGATAGAAAATTGGCTCAGCGACAGAAAGCAAAGAGTAGTCATAAACGGTAAGGCATCTAAATGGACCAATGTAAGTAGCGGGGTACCCCAGGGATCGGTACTAGGACCAATTTTCTTTCTAATTTACATCAACGACATAGATAAGGGTCTCACCTGTACAATCTCAAAATTTGCTGACGATACAAAAATTGCAAATAGCGTACTCTCAAAAGAACAAGTTGACGATATGCAACACAATCTAGATAAATTGTCACATTGGGCCCAAATTTGGCAAATGAATTTCAATGCGGATAAATGTAAAGTACTACATATCGGATACCTAAATGAGAAAGCAAACTATTCGATGAATGGCACTCAGCTTAAGAATGTAAACAGAGAAACCGATCTGGGAGTAACAATATCAAGTAACCTAAAGCCGAGTCAACAATGTTCAGAAGTTGTTAAGAAGGCATACAAAATAATTGGCTTTATAGGCAGGTCATTTGAGCATAAATCCAAAGACGTTATCCTAACCCTTTACAATTCCTTAGTCCGCCCTCTTCTGGAATACTGCGTTCAATGCTGGTGCCCTTATTACCAAAAAGATATAAACAAGCTAGAACGAGTTCAACGTAGAGTTACCAAAATGATACCTAGCCTAAAGACAAACCATACGAAGAGCGTCTTAGAGAATTAAATCTATTTCCTTTAACCCAGCGCAGATTAAGAGGTGACTTAATTCAAGTGTTCAAAATCATCAAAGGCATCGACAATATGAACTGTAGTAAGTACTTCACTATCGACCAATCTAATTACACGCGGGGAAACGGTTGCAAAATTATTGGTAAATCTTTTAACTCACACAAATCTAAGAATTTCTTCTTCAATCGAGTTGTCAACTTGTGGAATGGGCTTCCCCGAGACGTTATAGACTGCAGCACCGTTGGTTCATTTAAACTCCGCCTAGACAAATATCTCGCATCAAACCCGCGACTGACTGCGTTTGTAAATGAATAACTTTATTTTATCCTCCCCTCAGTTACTAAACCATATGTCCCCTACTAACTTCCTAGTCCTGCCACGGACATTAGTTCCAGGGCAGTAATTCCCTTTCTAATGTTCCCTTACCCACTCTAAACCACTGTTTGGACACTTGATCCTCAGTGTTTTGGAGGACAAGCAGCCTAGAAGGGTCACTAGACCTGTTGTTGCTTGATTTCCTTTGTACTCCTTTGTACTCCTCTACTACTTCTCTTCTCCCTCCCATACCCCATCCAACTATGTTTGCTGGCACTTCATTCCTTACATTTAGCAATTCTTTGATGTACTCCCTCCATCTTTCGACTCTCTCTTGCTTCTCGGCTAGCACTCGCCCATTCTTATCTTTCACACCCTTACTGTTTCCCCTGCTAACTTCCCTAACTTTCTTGACTTCTTTCCAGAACAGTTTCTTACACTCCCTCCATTTTACACTCAGATTCTATCCAAATTCCTCATATACTCTTCTCTTACTTTCCTTCACTACTCCCTTCACCACTCTCTTTTCTTCACGTACCTCGCTTGTTTCTGTCTCTCCAAATCTTCATTCCCAATACTACCCAACCACTCTCTATACGCTTTCTTCTTGTCTTCCACAGCTATTTTTACCTCTTCTGTCCACCATGCTGTACCCTTCACTCCCCTCCTCCTTCTCCTTACTCCTTGGTGAAATATATATGTTTAAATTGAATTGAAAGAGCCCAGAGATATTTTAAGTCAATGACTTTTATGTTGAATAAAATCACCAGCCAATAGACCTATGTCAAATTTTTCTGCAATTATCCATCAAAAATAAAGTATTAATGATTTATCCATCTCATCTGACTTCCAGCCACACCCTCATCCTTACACACCTTCAGTACCCCCCATAACAGATAATTACTCTCCACATTGTCAGTAAAGGAACATATGAGACAGTAATTACAGATCTTTAAAGACTGACCCTTTAATTTATCCTCGCCTGACTTGCCTCACCAATTTAGAGTCAAATTTATGGTCTCCACTTTCCTCTTCTTGCCAACAACATTATGCTCACAAAAACTGCAAGATTCCCTCTAATTAATGGTTTAATGTGTGTCTTCCTGGTGAGTGTATGTGAGGCTGGATGATGGTGGTGGTGAGGGGAGGCAGAGGAAGGGCTTTATAGTAAAAGGTACCGGTAGTTTACAAGGATATCGGAGGGATATTTGTAGGGAAAAGTATGCTAAAGGCAAACATTTATTCAGAAATAGTATAAGAATCTACACATATAACGATAAGAATATCATAATTCGTCTTCTTTTACGTTATTTATTTATGTTAATATTTTCACTGTTATCATAATAGCTCTTGCATAATATACTTATCCATTTTGAAAGGTAGTCCTCACCCCAACACAATCAATATATTATTTACCATCAATGACCTTCCTTGACCAACAGCCTATTATACCACTGCTTGGGTTCTCTTATGCAGCCCCCCCCCCCCCACACCCCCACTCCCACCCTCACCCAACATGGGGTCATGTGCCATACAAGTTTATGACCCTCAGTGACACAACCCTCGTTGTCCTTACATCATTTGTTATAAGTAAGGAGAGTTTTAACAACCTCTGTACAGTATCCACCATGCTGTTTTTAATTTGCTGTATTATATTTATCCTCCAAGGCTGTAGCTTAGTATTAGTCACGCAATACAACATATCACTGACACCATAAATTGCTAACAAAGTTACATCATAAATATATAATAATTTACAAGGCAGTGTATGCAATATAGTGGCTAAATTGAATATACTCGCCTGGAGGTATTTAGGATAGACAAGAAAGTGGTCACTTGAAAATACAGAATAAAATTATTCCCGCCATCACCCTCCCTGATATGACCCGGAGCCCCCTGACCCTTGGTGGTTCAAATACAGGGACCCTCCTCCCCTGTCTATCAAGTCCCTGCCTCCCTCTACCTCCCCTGTCTATCAAGTCCCTGCCTCCCTCTACCTCCTCTGTCTATCAAGTCCCTGCCTCCCTCTACCTCCTCTGTCTATCAAGTCCCTGCCTCATTCTACCTTCCCTGTCTATCAAGTCCCTGCCTCCTTCAACCTCCCCTGTCTATCAAGTCCCTGCCTCCCTCTACCTCTCCTGTCTCTCAAGTCCCTGCCTCCCTCTACCTCTCCTGTCTATCAAGTCCCTGCCTCCTTCTACCTCCCCTGTCTATCAGTCCCTGCCTCCCTCTACCTCCTCTGTCTATCAAGTCCCTGCCTCCTTCTACCTCCCCTGTCTATCAAGTCCCTGCCTCCCTCTACCTCCTCTGTCTATCAAGTCCCTGCCTCCTTCTACCTCCCCTGTCTATCAAGTCCCTGCCTCCCTCTACCTCTCCTGTCTATCAAGTCCCTGCCTCCCTCTACCTCTCCTGTCTATCAAGTCCCTTCCTCCCTCTACCTCCCCTGTCTATCAAGTCCTTGCCTCCCTCTACCTCCCCTGTCTATCAAGTCCCTTCCTCCCTCTACCTCCCCTGTCTATCAAGTCCCTGCCTCCCTCTACCTCCCCTGTCTATCAAGTCCCTACCTCCCTCTACCTCCCCTGTCTATCAATTCCCTGCCTCCCTCTACCCCCCCTGTCTATCAAGTCCCTGGCTCCCTCTACCTCCCGTCTATCAAGTCCCTGCCTCCCTCTACCTCCCCTGTCTATCAAGTCCCTGCCTACCTCTACCTCCCCTGTCTTTCAAGTCCCTGCCTCCCTCTACCTCCTTTGTCTATCAAGTCCCTGTCTCCCTCTAACTCCCCTGTCTATCAAGTCCCTGCCTCCCTCTACCTCCCCTGTCTATCAAGTCCCTGCCTCCCTCTACCTCCTCTGTCTATCAAGTCACTGCCTCCCTCTACCTCCCCTGCTGCGGCTAGCATGGCTACACAACACCCTACCCTCAACACTTTATTATATAACATTCTCACACTGTCTCATTATCTTAAGAAACCCCTACTGTTCTGATCTCTCTCTCTCTCTCTCTCTCTCTCTCTCTCTCTCTCTCTCTCTCTCTCTCTTTGCATTACAAATGAGTAATGCCCTTAATACCTTCTTTGCATCAGTTTTTACAACAGAAGACCTCAGTGATATCCCTACACCATCGCCGATTCAGATTGATAATTCAGATGTTCTAAGCAATATAACCGTTACAGAGAGAGAAGTATTGAATTGTTTAGATAAACTCAAGGTAAATAAAACGCCTGGACCTGATACAATCTCGCCTAGAGTTCTAAAGCAAGCAAAGGATGAGCTCTCCAAACCACTGACATTACTATTCAATAAATCCTTGCAGTCTGGAACTATGCCTGATCAGTGGAAGCTAGCTAACGTAACACCGATATTCAAAAAAGGCAGCAAATCCCTACCCAGTAACTATCGTCCAATTAGCTTAATCTCAGTTGTATGTAAAATGCTAGAAAAGGTCATACGAGACAGACTCGTAAATCACTTAGAGGAAAATAACATACTTAAAGATACTCAACACGGCTTTCGTAAAAAACGTTCCTGTTTAACAAGCCTCTTAGACTTCTTCCACGATATCCTCAACCTCTACGATGAGAGTAAAGCTGTAGATATTATATACCTTGATTTTCAAAAGGCCTTTGACAAAGTTCCCCACAAACGTTTACTGCTAAAACTAAAAGCGCATGGAATACAAGACGGTGTGTTGAAATGGATAGAAAATTGGCTCAGCGACAGAAAGCAAAGAGTAGTCATAAACGGTAAGGCATCTAAATGGACCAATGTAAGTAGCGGGGTACCCCCGGGATCGGTACTAGGTCCAATTCTCTTTCTAATTTACATCAACGACATACAGTAGATGAGGGTCTCACCTGTACAATCTCAAAATTTGCTGACGATACAAAAATTGCAAATAGCGTACTCTCAAAAGAACAAGTTGACGATATGCAACACAATCTAGATAAATTGTCATGTTGGGCCCAAATTTGGCAAATGAGTTTCAATGCGGATAAATGTAAAGTACTACATATCGGATACCTAAATGAGAAAGCAAACTATTCGATGAATGGCACTCAGCTTAAGAATGTAAACAGAGAAACCGATCTGGGAGTAACAATATCGAGTAACCTAAAACCGAGTCAACAATGTTCAGAAGTTGTTAAGAAGGCAAACAAAATAATTGGCTTTATAGGCAGGTCATTTGAGCATAAATCCAAAGAAGTTATCCTAACCCTTTACAATTCCTTAGTCCGCCCTCTTCTGGAATACTGCGTTCAATCCTGGTGCCCTTATTACCAAAAAGATATAAACAAGCTAGAACGAGTTCAACGTAGAGTTACCAAAATTATACCTAGCCTAAAGAACAAACCATACAAAGAGCGTCTTAGAGAATTAAATCTATTTCCTTTAACCCAGCGCAGATTAAGAGGTGACTTAATTCAAGTGCTCTAAATCATCAAAGGCATCGACAATATGGACTGTAGTAAGTACTTCACTATCCACCAATCTAATTACACGCGGGGAAACGGTTGCAAAATTTAACTCACACGAATCTAAGAATTTCTTCTTCAATCGAGTTGTCAACTTGTGGAATGGGCTTCCCCGAAACAAACGTTATAGACTGCATCACCGTTGATTCATTTAAACTCCGCCTAGACAAATATCTCACATCAAACCCGCGACTGACTGCGTTTGTAAATGAATAACTTTATTTTATCCCCCCCCCCCTCAGTTACTAACCCATATGTCCCCTACTAACTTCCTAATTCTGCCACGGACATTAGTTCCAGGGCAGTAATTCCCTTTCCAATGTTCCCTTACCCACTCTAAACCACTGTTTGGACACTTGATCCTCAGTGTTTTGGAGGACAAGCAACCTAGAAGGGTCACTACATCTGTTGTTGCTTGGTTTCCTTTGTACTCCTTTGTACTCTCAGCGTGGGTAACGTGTTTAAGTGTAGTGGTGGGAATACTGATTAATGAGGGGATAAACATTTGTCAATGATGTACGCCGATATTATCAGTCTTAACAGTTGTGGAGTGATAGTAGATAGGGCTAACGCTTTTACTCACACAGTACACACACACATACATCTCTAATGCTCAGTCTGTAAATCTAACATACAATCACACACATTTAAGCCGGTATCACACGAGCTCTTTTTTTCCCCTCAACATGTATCCTTAACACTGGTCTGGCAGCTTATGTGGTCAAAATTTACAATGTATGTTACCTAAATTCATCTACCATCAGTCTAGTTTCCAATACCAGTGTACAATATTCCATAAATGTTGCCAGACAAATGTTGACCATCGAATGTTGACTATAAAAGCTCTCGTGTGATACTGGCTTTAATCATATATACGGAAGCACAAACACACACATTCACACACGCGGATACATACCAATCTATATAGTAGTGTATTATGTTTCTTTGTAAATTGTAACCATGTTGTGCTTTGGCAAATAAAGTAATCAGGTGTTCGGTGGAGGTCTGGAAAATTAATATATTTACGTAACTCAATTATTCGCTATTTATGAACGACGATAACACCTTAAACATTATGTCCGGAGTATCCTGAACATGTCTTAATCAGGTTGATAGTAATTGTACATGCAATTTGTCCAATTATGTAAAGGCCCGGATTTATGATATACCCGCACAAGAAGCCCAGTGTGGAATAAGGTGTGTGTTGAGTAAGATGATGTGTGATATGAGGTGAACACTAAGCTGTTTGAAAGAGGTGTATACTTTGGTAGCTACTGTGCATTATGTACTGTACTGAGGAACAGTAAGATGATGTGTGATATGAGGTGAACACTAAGCTGTTTGAAAGAGGTGTATACTTTGGTAGCTACTGTGCATTATGTACCGTACTGAGGAATAGTAAGATGATGTGTGATATGAGGTGAACACTAAGCTGTTTGAAAGAGGTGTATACTTTGGTAGCTACTGTGCATTATGTACCGTACTGAGGAACAGTATGATGATGTGTGATATGAGGTGAACACTAAGCTGTTTGAAAGAGGTGTATACTTTGGTAGCTACTGTACATTATGTACCGTACTGAGGAACAGTAAGATGATGTGTGATATGAGGTGAACACTAAGCTGTTTGAAAGAGGTGTATACTTTGGTAGCTACTGTGCATTATGTACCGTACTGAGGAACAGTAAGATGATGTGTGATATGAGGTGAACACTAAGCTGTTTGAAAGAGGTGTATACTTTGGTAGCTACTGTACATTATGTACCGTACTGAGGAACAGTAAGATGATGTGTGATATGAGGTGAACACTAAGCTGTTTGAAAGAGGTGTATACTTTGGTAGCTACTGTACATTATGTACCGTACTGAGGAACAGTAAGATGATGTGTGATATGAGGTGAACACTAAGCTGTTTGAAAGGAATGTATACTTTGGTAGCTACTGTACATTATGTACCGTACTGAGGAACAGTAAGATGATGTGTGATATGAGGTGAACACTAAGCTGTTTGAAAGAGGTGTATACTTTGGTAGCTACTGTACATTATGTACCGTACTGAGGAACAGTAAGATGATGTGTGATATGAGGTGAACACTAAGCTGTTTGAAAGGAATGTATACTTTGGTAGCTACTGTACATTATGTACCGTACTGAGGAACAGTAAGATGATGTGTGATATGAGGTGAACACTAAGCTGTTTGAAAGAGGTGTATACTTTGGTAGCTACTGTACATTATGTACCGTACTGAGGAACAGTAAGATGATGTGTGATATGAGGTGAACACTAAGCTGTTTGAAAGAGGTGTATACTTTGGTAGCTACTGTACATTATGTACCGTACTGAGGAACAGCAAGATGATGTGTGATATGAGGTGAACACTAAGCTGTTTGAAAGAGGTGTATACTTTGGTAGCTACTGTACATTATGTACCGTACTGAGAAACAGTAAGATGATGTGTGATATGAGGTGAACACTAAGCTGTTTGAAAGGGATGTATACTTTGGTAGCTACTCTATATTATGTACCGTACTGAGGAACAGTAAGATGATGTGTGATATGAGGTGAACACTAAGCTGTTTGAAAGAGGTGTATACTTTGGTGGCTACTGTACATTATGTACCGTACTGAGGAACAGTAAGATGATGTGTGATATTAGGTGAACACGAAGCTGTTTGAAAGAGGTGTATACTTTGGTAGCTACTGTACATTATGTACCGTACTGAGGAACAGTAAGATGATGTGTGATATGAGGTGAACACTAAGCTGTTTGAAAGAGGTGTATACTTTGGTAGCTACTGTACATTATGTACCGTACTGAGAAACAGTAAGATGATGTCTGATATGAGGTGAACACTAAGCTGTTTGAAAGGGATGTATACTTTGGTAGCTACTGTATATTATGTACCGTACTGAGGAACAGTAAGATGATGTGTGATATGAGGTGAACACTAAGCTGTTTGAAAGAGGTGTATACTTTGGTGGCTACTGTACATTATGTACCGTACTGAGGAACAGTAAGATGATGTGTGATATTAGGTGAACACGAAGCTGTTTGAAAGAGGTGTATACTTTGGTAGCTACTGTACATTATGTACCGTACTGAGGAACAGTAAGATGATGTGTGATATGAGGTGAACACTAAGCTGTTTGAAAGAGGTGTATACTTTGGTAGCTACTGTGCATTATGTACCGTACTGAGGAACAGTAAGATGATGTGTGATATGAGGTGAACACTAAGCTGTTTGAAAGAGGTGTATACTTTGGTAGCTACTGTGCATTATGTACCGTACTGAGGAACAGTAAGATGATGTGTGATATGAGGTGAACACTAAGCTGTTTGAAAGAGGTGTATACTTTGGTAGCTACTGT
>JBAKBP010035419.1:0-5000 GCA_037953745.1 Lithodes maja
CTTCCTCCAACTCTATGGCACCATTGCTATAACGAGCTAGGCTAGCGTCTTGCAGCTGCTGCTCGCTAATGTCCCTGGGCGTCAATGCATCAAGATGGTTTTGTAATAAGACATTACCCCGGCTAGTAGGCTCTACTGCCTTAGTGGCTCTCGCTACAGCTCTTGCCTCACGCGAAGTCTTACCCAACTCTGCCTTGTTACACACCATATCTGGGCCAGAGTCAACTCCCGTGTTTATTATAGGTCCAAGTACCGAATCACCGAGAAGTGCAGCAGAATCAATGTCCCTTTTCCTGCCCTTAGCAACCTTCTCCTGATCCTTCCTCCACTGTCCCCGAGGTTGAGTGCTAGGCTGTGCAGGAGCCGCAGAGCGAGATCGGGTTACCACACAGGCCATCTCATCCTGTTGGCACCTCCCAACCCATTCCCGATTCTCACCATCCACGTCGGCCGCCCTCTCGGCAACGACTAAGGGTGGAGTCCCGGAAGTGGGCACCGCAAAGTCGTTGCCGAGAAGAAGGTCGACGCCCTCAACTGGCAAACACTCAACGATCCCTACATCCAGCTCCCTGCACACCTCTCCCACTCTCAACTCCAACCTCACAAGTGGGTATGACCTCGTAGCATTTAT
Organism: Lithodes maja; assembly: GCA_037953745.1. Taxonomy (NCBI): domain Eukaryota; kingdom Metazoa; phylum Arthropoda; class Malacostraca; order Decapoda; family Lithodidae; genus Lithodes; species Lithodes maja. Next base: position 632 of record JBAKBP010035419.1, read on the forward strand.
ACCCTGCACCACAACAACTCTGGCCGCATTTATCGGTTTCCCTGTGAAGTTCCTCAACAAAGTTTGCGAAGCCCCCGTATCCCTCAGCAAGTCAACCCTCCGTAGTTCACTCCCCCAGCTCACAAACCCGTGCCCCCGATGGCTACAGAAAGTGTCCCGGACAGGTGTCGAGCCTTCCGTACGCTTCTTTACCGCGTGTGCCTCAGCTGCTGACAACCTACCCCGGGCAGTTGCTGCAGCCTTCAGAGACACACCGATACTGTGAACCAATGACACCGGCTTAGCGGAGTGTTACTAGGGCACTCACGTGAATAATGGCCTAGCTTCTGACATTTGTAACATTTCACATCCCCAATGGGCTTCTTCCCTTGTGCGGGCGAAGAAGGGGCCTGACCTTTAGTAAACGGGAGAGGCTTGTGTTTGTAGGTGTTATTAGGTGCAATGCATTTAGTGTGGTTATGTGTGTCATAGGTTTTGTTATTATCGAAAACTCTGGTGGGTGGGGTATAGCGCCCCTTCTGCCCTGACTCAGCCCTCTGAGCGGCACCGCAACCACGAATCAATGATAATCTGAGGTTTGCCATCTTGGCAGCCTCCTCTACTGTCTTGGGACATTTTTCCTTAATGTTCAGCGTTAGATCGGTTCCAGTACATTTGTAAAACTGTTCCAGATAGAAAAGTTGCTTAATTTCCTCAGCCGACTCTGCGTGCTCGGACCGAAACCAGTTATTACCTGCATCTGTTAAGTCCCGTGCGTGCTCCATAAAACTGACGTCGCTCTTCTTATTCACGCCACGGAACTTCAATCTATAAGTTTCGGGTTGCAGTTCGTAGGCCCGGAGCACAGCCTCCTTCACCAGTCCATACACTACACTCTCGTCCAGTGACAGTGCATCGTAGGCTTTCAACCCCTTACCCACTAGACGTGATGAAACTAATGCTGCCCATTTAACCTCCGGCCAGTCATACTCACGACACTTCTTTTCGAAACGAGCAAAAAACTCAGTCACTGCTGTCTCATCAAATGCGGGTACTAACTTAATTAAATGCGAAAGTGAGTCTGTAACCCGGTGCCCACCACCGAGATGACGCCCCGTGGTCTCTACTCTAGACTTCTCGACATCCATTTCAGCCTGGTACCTGGTTGCATCCTGATTGGCTTGGATTCTAGCAACCTCTATGCGTTCTATACTAGCCTGTTGTATCTGAGTCTCCTGCAGCTTAATCCGTTCTATACTAGCCTGTTGACTCTCTTGCAACTTAAGCTTAGCTAGTTCTAGCTGAAATAACATCTCAGGAGACAGGCCTGGGGGGGGAGAGCACAAAATGGGGGATCCACACCGAGACGTGTTTACGGGTAAGCCAGCTGGCCATTGAGAACCCTCCTGCTGCATCGTGCTAAGAATCGCTGGCTGAGGGCCCAGCTCAGGGGTAGAGTGGAATGGAGGCTTGGAGGGAACCCCCCAAGACCCCACTCCACCCACCGCCCCATCGCCATCACCCAACAAACATGCCACCAAATTCTTCTTGGGCCAACTGTCAGGACAGTCCCGCCCCAAAACCGTGGCTAAACAGCGAAGACCGTAACAATCAATAGCCTGCAGGCGCTGTTCGGTCAAAGGTGTCTGCAAAAATGCCCGGGCATCCCTCTCTCCACTTATAACACTCCCCTCCCTAAATATCTGTTGTACTTGCTGGTCACTAGGCTGTACCGTGTTATCCTCCCCCGTAAATGATGAGTCATTAGACATAGTGCTGGTTATACAATTGCTGTTCATAAAAAAAAAAAAATGCTTATTACTAATTGCAGTCTCGACTCACAAAATGTTAAAGATGCTTGAATGACTCTACTCTAGACACCCCTAACGAAACAATCTGCAAGTCCACCAATACAATAATGACACAATAAAAATTCCTCCAATATGCAAGAAAATTCTAGCCAGCTCTACTAGGTAGCATAGAATAGTTCTCCAAAAAACATGTGATAGGATACTACTGAATCTTGTGCAAGGTCGCCATTTTGTTACGGCTGGATCGGCAATACATATTCGGGATTCTTGATCGTAGGACAGAAATGGCTTATGTGACAACGACACGCTCGATTCCAGTCCCAAATACTATATGCTCCAGACAACAAAAGCACCAACGCCCTACAGAGTTATCGTCTATGGTAACGAGGTACCTTAACTCGGCGAAAGTGTACAACAGGGGTAGGCTATGAGCCTAAACTCCCTCAGACATTTATAGGTTACGTTATTACTAAAGAAATGCAATACTCAAGAAACTACGTTAATATTAAGCCTCTAATAATGTAGAATAGAAGCAGGCTAAAGGTATGACAGTGAAATGCTAAATGACAAATGTACACGCCTATTTGAAAGCGCGTGCACTAGAATAACTGTCCCCTACTAACATGCACTAGCATGTAGCATACAAGATGTTCATGATCCAGTAGATACCTAATAATACACATGGAAGGAACATAAATAGTAGTCACTTATTATAAGAATGAATCTATACTTGGAATAACTAAAAGGTTGCAGGCAACAGTACTGCGCCGGTAGCCTACTACCGCATAGGCTACTTCGCTTTTCTCACTCTGTCTCCCCTCTGAGTCCGTATGCGCCCTACGCAACAGAACTCCGGACACAGCAGCAAAACGACAGTGCAGTTAATTGATACATGAAAGTATTAATAGTGTTGTCTTGTGTGTGAGTAATGTGTATTGTAAAGTGTTACATACATAAACTTAAAGAGAGCTGCAATGCATAGTAAAATAAAGATATAACCCACTCATCATCCCCATGTGTTCTAGCTAGCAGGCCAAGTCACAGGAACAACGAGTCCCAGCACCGAAAGCGAGAACCCAGGAAAAGACTGCAGAGAACACAAGGACAGATAAATTACGTTACTCTACTATACCGGCACTACGAGCGAGCTGTAGTCTCTGGTACTACACTCGCTCCTGGCTCGGTAGGCAAATCAAGGCTAAGTCCTCGCCCCTCTACAGACAACTCCTGGGCATGGTCGGGCTCTTACACATGGCACTAGTCTAGTCACAAATTGGATGATGAGCTGGGCATATAACTCGTGAACATGTAGAACGTTCACCAACTATCCTCATCAAGAAGATCGCTGTTCACATTAACCCCTTAAATCTAATACATGTAAATATATGCTTGTCCTAAGAGTAATACGAGAGGTGAGTGCTGAAACTCCTTTAGGACCTCAAGGGAAGGTTATGCATTTAAATAGAGAGAAGAATGAAATGAGAGTAATGTCGTCAGAGAGAAAGAGTGCAACCGTGAGAAGTTGGGAGAGAGGTCAAGGGATGTTAGAATCTCAAAGGTTCTAGGCAACCTAATCATGGAACACACAGCGAGCCTCCAGGCAATGTGCAGTACGACAACATGGGCAGCCCAGGCAGCATAGGCAGGCGGCAATGGACTACCAACCCTGTCGCGCCTAGCTATAAGCGCAAGGCTGCCAACCGGTCCATACGTCTGGCAACCACCCCCCCGGCAGCGTGGCGCATTGCTACCCTCTCGCTCTGAAGCCCAACTCACTCTCTCTCTCTGAACTCCCATTGTCTTATCCATCAACTTCTCTATTGATACTACATATTAAATGGAAGGTCTCGACATGGCTTAAAACAAAACCCACCACTGGTTAGCACATGACGAGACCTTTGCAGAGATACAAAGAACATAGTTATACGTTGTCACACTCAATATAGGCAGCCAGCACGGTACAGCGGTACAGAGGTACCGCACAGTGGCGGTACAGTGGAGTACCAAGGAGTACAATCAGGTTGCGTTGCCACGCACTGGGTGCGTCACAATATATATATATATAATTATATATATATGTATATATATAATTATATATATATATATATATATAATTATATATATATATATATATAATTATATATATATATATATATATATATATATATATATATATATATATATATAGAGAGAGAGAGAGAGAGAGAGAGATAGAGTGAGAGTGAGATAATATTTGAGTGTGTGTGTGAGAGAATGCGTTTGTGTACTTACTCTAGTTGTATTGCGGGAGTGAGCATGCTCGTTATTTCCCGCCTCCTATATGTGTAGGTGTTATATGTATCGTTGGAATGGCTGTGGATGTGTGTGTAGTCTGTATTTTTAGCCAATTGGCGACATCGGAAACGAAGGCTTAGGGTGGATCTGTATGGTACCATTCTCACTATAGACGGTACCGTCTCGCCTGAAGGCTTAGGTAGCCATCAGCTTAGGTGAACCATATGATACCCATCTCGCCTTGTACCATTTTTGCCAACCCCAGATCGGACGTCACAACGTCGTTCACTTATTCCAGGTATCTA
>JBAKBP010035419.1:10000-19543 GCA_037953745.1 Lithodes maja
GCTAAGACAAGGGGGCGATTAAGGGAAGATATGAAGGGGAATGCCTGCCGTCGGGCATTGGAGAAACGCGGACAGTCGATCAGGAGATGCTGGACAGACACTGGAATATGGCAGCAAGGACAGAGCGTGGGGATATCACAGGACATCAAATGACCATGCGTGAGCCTGGTGTGGCCGAGCCGAAGACGGGCTAGAGCGGTCTCCCATCGACGATTGCGATGAGAGGAAGACTTCCAAGGGAGGACGGAAGGTTTGACAGAACGCAGTTTGACATCAGACACCCTCATGGAGGTCCATTCGTCTGCCAGCGCTGACGTAGTAATTGAGTAACACGAGGGAAGTAATCAGATGCAGGAATACGTCGTGGCACGAGTCGGTGAGAGGTAATAGCAGAGCGGGCGAAAAAATCAACCCGCTCATTGCCAGGCACACCAACATGACTCGGAACCCAACAGAAAGACAGGGACTTCAATTTAGTAGCGATGCGGAACAACCGCAAATGGTTTCACTCTTATCTAACTAATCGAAAACAGTGTGTACAATATAAGGACAATTCATCTAATATGCAAATAATATCCTACGGAGTACCACAAGGTTCTATACTGGGTCCATTGTTGTTCATTTTATTTATTAATGATATTGTAAACTCAAGTATGTTATTTAAATATATATTATTTGCTGATGACAGTACTCTGTACGCCAGTCACCGGGACTTGCGCTCTCTTATTGTTTCTATAAACAATGAACTTAAGAATGTACATAATTGGATAACTACCAATAAACTTACACTAAATATTAATAAAACTAACTTTATAGTCTTTCACAGAAACAAAAACGTTCCAAATGATATGCAACCAATTAAATTTGGTAATCAATCAGTGAGAGAAGTGGAGAGCGTTAAGTTTCTGGGGATAACGGTGGACAGAAAACTGTCTTGGAACTTACACATAAAGGACGTAACAAATAAACTAAATAAACAATGTGGTATACTGTACTTAAGACGCCAATGTCTTGACTTAAATGCCCTAAAGCTTTTATATTATTCAGTAATTTATCCATTTCTCTTATACTGTCATACAGTATGGGGAGCGACGGGTAAAAGTAAATTACAACCTGTTGAAGTTGCACAAAGAAAAGTTATACGAACAATTACATTTAGATCCAAATATGCTCACACCAATGAATTATTTCGACAACTTAATCTCTTAAAATTTGAAGATATTAACATATTTTGCAGTGCTATCTTTGTATACAAAGTATTAAATGGATATAACAATGTGGAATTATTTAGACATCGTGAAAATGAAAGGTATGCATTAAGAAATATAAATTCTTTAAATATTCCCCTAATGACCTCTAGACAATCCCAGACATCAATAAAATACCATGGTGCGAAAGTTTGGAATCAGTTGTCTCCTGACTTACAAAATAAACCCACTCTGCCTAGTTTCAAAATATCACTCAAATCTTCACTAATGTCTAAATATTAATCTTACTTAACATTTGACAATAAAACTGCCACAACCCTAATTTACAATCACCTTTATATCGGAAACAAATTAAGATACTGTTCTGGTGTTGATCAATATGTAGGTACCGTACTGTATATAAGGCTGGGGTTTGCTCTACCCACAGCGGTCTGGGTGGGGGGTGGTTCGGGGTGGTGGCTAGGTAATTATACCTGGCCACTGTTCCGAATCCCTTCTTGCTGTGGCTGCGGGGCTGGGGCTGTGCCTCATTAGCTATAATTATATAATATTATATGTTTTAATAATCTTACTGTATGTAAAATAACCATCGAGTTGTATTCAAGGTGCCTTTAAGAGAGATTGTTCTCAAAAGGCGCAGCCATGATATTATTTTATTGTAAAATTAACATATATTGTATGTTTGATTGGCAAAAAAAAAAATAAATAAAAAAAAAAAAAAAAAAACATTCTTGAATCTCCAGCACTAAGGGGTTAACAGCGGGAAGAGACTGAATACTCTGAAGAGCACTAAGGGAGTCACTAAAAATTACAAAGGTATGCAGGTGTGAACAAAAAATAGTACGTAGGGCAAATAAAATAGCAAATAACTCGGCCGTTAAGACACTAGCACATGATTGGATGTGACGTTGGAAGGTCCGGTCCGGGAACACAACCGCAAACCCTGTACCGGCGGAGGTCTTGGAACCATCAGTGTACACTGGAACGGCTGAAGAGTGGCGTAGCAGATGTTCCGTAAACTGAGCATAAAGCAACTGTGGGGTTGAAGAGGCCTTAGAGGGGGGGACGGCAGCTGTACAAACGGTAGGGCGAGGGAGTAGCCATGGGGGGAACTCCGACTGTCGGAGGGGTAGCACCGATGGAATGGGAAAAGAGAAGGAGGCCAGTAAAGCAGAGACCCGACCGGGGAACGAAGTAGCAGACACTGATGGGGCTAAGCCGCAAGCCGTGGGAGGAAAACCAGCCGAACTGTGTTGCAGAAGGCGAAGATGACATCGAAGGGCCAGTTTATCCCGCCTGGATGATAGCGGTGGGACACCCGACTCAGCATAAAGGCTAATAACCGGAGTAGAGCGAAAAGCCCCTAGCGACAAGCGCAGACCGTGATGGTGAAGGGAGTCTAGGCGCTTAAGGTTTGTACGCGCAGCGGAGGCATATACCTGGCAGCCATAATCGATCTTGGAGAGAATAAGCGTTGTATGGAGGCGCAGAAGAGTCGTCCGGTCCGCACCCCAAGACAAGTGGCTAAGGGTTTGTAAGAGTTGAAGCCGTCGGGTGGTGGAGGTCAGTAACGAAGTAATGTGCGGGTACCATGTCAACCGAGTATCGAAAATGAGACCCAAGAATGGAGCTGAGGACCTGTAAGGCAGAGGGCGGTTATACAACGTAAGAACAGGATGCGGGACTGTATGGCGTTTTGTGAAGACGACGGCACAAGATTTCGAGGGCGAAAACCGAAAACCATGGGCCGTAGCCCACTGCGCAGCTGCATCAATGGCCCGCTGCATGAGATGTTGTAGGGCAGCGATATCCAAACCCACAGCGTAAATAGCGAAGTCGTCCACATACAAAGAAGCACGGACACCAAGAGGGAGGGAAGAAATAATACCATTAATAGCTAGGATAAAAAGGATGGTACTAAGAACACAACCCTGTGGGACACCGTCGTGTTGGGGGTATGTTCGTGAGAATGTATTCTGAAGCTTGACTCGGAAAGTACGATCACGGAGAAAGTTCTGCAAGAATACCGCCATGTTGCCAGACACACCAGAACGTAAAAGGGTACGAAGGATGTTGTATTTCCAGGCAGTATCATACGCTTTTTCAAGATCGAAGAATACAGCTAAAACCGACTTAGTGTCCGAAAAGGCATCGCGGATAGAAGTCGCCAATCTCAATAATGGGTCCAAAGTACTACGGCCCTTGCGAAAGCCATATTGAAAAGGTGACAGGATGCTTCTTGATTCCAGGAGCCACATTAAGCGGGAGTGAACCATGCGTTCTAATAATTTGCCGACACAACTGACCAGGGCAATGGGACGGTAATTTGCTGGTGCATGGCCCGACTTACCCGGCTTAAGGAATGGGAGAAGGATGGCATGTCTCCACCCAGCCGGAAAAAAGCCTGTGGACCACAGACGGTTGTAGATGGACAAGAGAAAGCCAAGCGCAGGTGGAGATAAGTGCTTCAGCATCAAGTAATGGACACCGTCAGGGCCTTCACATGTATCCTTACAGGCTCCCAGGCTAGACTCAAGCTCAGCCCGGGAGAAGGGGGCATTGAAAAACTGATCAGATGATAAGGCGAAGTCAAGTCGCCTAAGTTCAGAACGGCGTTTATGCATCTGGAAGGAGGGCGGGAGATGGGAGCCAGTGCTAACATCACTGAAACCAAACTACTATGTCTCTCTGCATCACATAATGACCAAGTATATACAGTATATACTGTATATATATAATCACCACCATATTTAATTACAAATTCTACAAAATAACTGATAAACCAAGATGGGAACTCTGAAATATACCGTCAGTTGAAAAGAAAACGACTATAGTTAAGGGGAGATTTCCACTTGAGGGATTTTTTTCTTGACCCCTCTCTCCCTCATTATTAGCCCCATTGTTTTTTGAAATTTTAAGACGTTTGCCCCATTAGTTTGGCGATTTTAAGAACTTTCGCCCCATTTCTGTCAATGTTAAGACCTTTCGTGCCATTTAGGTATCGATTCTCTCCTGACGAGTGATAGCCAGCCTGTAATTTAAGAGAAATCGGCCTTCGGCCAGGACATTTTTAAGCCGAAAAATTTAAAAATTTATCTTGAAAGGGGGTCAAAGGGGTGTAATTTTAAGCTTGATGGAGGTCTAGGGAATAAACTAAAAACCCTCACCTTAATGTTCACCCTGTTGTATTTGATCATTAGGGGGAGTTCATCTATTTCTGACCACTGCTGTACATACTATACAATATAGCCTAACTTAAGGGAGCCCACCTCGCCTTTTTTTCTCTTTCTCTCCCTATCTCTTTGGCTTGTATCCATTCGGCCCCATTCAGCCTGCTGTTTTATGACGTTTACCCCCATCCAGGTGTCAATATTTTCCTGGCGAAAGGAAGCGAGCCAGCATACGGTATATATATTTTTGTATTGACAGCAAGCTAAAGTTGTACATTTTTCGATAGAAAAATTTCTCCGGCGAAGCCGGATTTCTCTATACAATGCTGGCTCGCTATAGCACGCCAGAAAGAAATCGACACCTGGATGGGGATAAACGTCTTAAAAACAGTTGGCTGAATGGGGACGAATGGATACAAGCCAGGGAAAGAACAAAATGGAAGAAAGAAAAAAAAAACGGTGACCACCCTTAAAGTTTCTGCTTTTAGTTTGCTCCCTAGACTTCCATCAAGCTTAAAAAACAACAACATCCCCTAGATCCCCCCCGCCATCGAGATAAACGTGTACATTTCTAAATTATAGGCTCGCTGTCGCTCGCCAGAATGCACTAACCCATTAACACATACACACACACACACACACACACACTAACGTTGCTATTAATGTAAATGGTATACATATTATGTGTGTATGTGTGTGTGTGTGTGTATGTGTGTCTGTGTGTGTGTGTGTGTGTGGAGGGGGAAATGGTAGAGGGGAGAGGACGGAGCGGGGAAATAAAACAAAAAAAGAGTGAGAAAGAGAGAGAGAGAGATAAAGAGAGAGAGAGAGAGATTTACATAGATACACTAGCCACACAGACCTTACGATCCAAACGAGGGGGTCAGGTCGACTTAATTCTAGTAGACATTACATTACATTAATGAAGTCAACGCACCAGGCGACAAAGGCCATATGGCACGAAATAGGTAAAGACGGGAAGGAAGTTAACTAAATATCATCGAGAACTCGAACATGATGAAGGAAGGACATAATACGGGAGATAGAAAACGAGGGAGATTCAGAAAGAAAATCTGCAAGACATGGCGGCCGGTGGAGGAAAGCCAGAAAAGGGAAGAAACGCGTACGGGCAACGGAAAAGAAGGGGCAATCGAGGAAAAGATGGGAGACAGAAAGCTGAACGGTACAGTGCGAGCAAAGAGTCGGAGGAGAACGGGACATTAAAAACGAATGGGTAAGTCTGGTGTGGCCAATGCGGAGACGGGCCAAAGCCGTCTCCCAACGGCGATTACGGTGGGAGGGATCAGACCACCCAGAAACGGACGGTTTGACAGAACAAAGTTTATTAACGGAGAGAGCGGACCACTGAGTCTGCCACCTCGACCAAAGAAACCTGGACAAGGCAGGGAAGAAATCAGAGGCCGGGACAGCAAGTGAGGAGCGGGTACCCCGCACGGCAGCAGAACGAGCAAGGCAATCAACCCGCTCATTACCGCAAACGCCAACGTGACTGGGAACCCAGCAAAAACGTACAAGCTTTTTGCGGACGGAAAGGCGGAAAAGCCATTCCTGAATGGAAAGAACTAAAGGGTGTAGAGCAGGGGAGGACTGTAAGATAAGTAGAGCACTGAGAGAATCAGAGAACAAAGTAAAGGACGAGGAGGGGAAGGAACACATAAAACGGAGGGCAATAAAAATAGCATAAAGTTCAGCAGTTAATATACTGGCAACGGGAGGTAAAGAATATTGATACGAGCAAGTGGGAAAAAGGACGGCAAACCCCACGCCTACCGACGTCTTGGAGCCATCAGTAAACACAGGAGTGGTTGTAGCGTGAAGAGAGAGGTGATCTAAGAAACGAGACCGAAGAACGAGGGGAGAAGTAGAGGACTTGGAACAAGGGAGGATGGAAGGGCAAACCGAAGGACGAGGGAATAGCCAGGGGGGAAAAGAGCAAAAGCGGAAAGGGAGGACGTTAGAAACAGGGAAAGAGCACGAGGCGAGCAGCGAGAGCATGCGGACAGAAAACGGAGAACCAAGACGGGGGTGAGACGAAAAAGTAGCAACGACCGAAGGGGGAAGGGAAAGATGTGAAGATGGGAATTGTTGAAGGCGAGCGTAAGAACGAAGGGACAGAAGAGCCCGACGGCGATAAAGAGAAGGGAAACCAGACTCAGCATAGAGGCTTTCAACAGGAGAGGAACGAAAAGCACCAAGGGCAAGACGAAGACCAGAGTGATGAACAGAATCAAGAGCATGGAGAACAGAATCAGAGGCTGAAGAGTAAACTTGACAGCCATAATCCAACTTAGAGAGGACAAGAACCGTATGAAGCCGAAGAAGAAGCGCTCGATCAGCACCCCAAGTGAGGTGGGACAAGGACTGAAGAAGGCGGAGGCGGAGTAAGGCAGCAACCTTGAGAGAAGAAACATGAGCGGACCAATTAAGACGAGAATCAAAAGTAAGACCCAAAAAAGTAGTAGAGGAACGATAAGGGAGGGCAGTACCATAAAGAGTAAGAGGAGGATGAGGAATAGAATGGCAACGAGTAAAGGACATCGCGCAGGATGTGGAGGTGGAAAAACGGAACCCGTGGCGGGTTGCCCATGAAGAAACAGCCAGAATAGCGGATTGGATAAAAAGACGTAAAGCAGCAATATCTGAGTCGGCTGCGTAAATCGCAAAGTCGTCGACATACAAGGAAGACCGAACCCCGACAGGAAGAGAAGACACGATACCGTTGATAGCAATGAGAAAAAGGACGGTACTCAGGACACAACCCTGAGGGACACCTTCCAACTGAGGGTAAAGACGAGACAAGTGGGAAGCGACTCTGACACGAAAGGACCGAGAAGAAAGAAAATTCTGAATAAAGACTCCCAGATTACCGTAAATGCCACAAGAACGGAGCTGACGCAAAATGTGGTACTTCCAGGTAGAATCATAGGCCTTTTCGAGATCGAAAAAAACAGCAATGACAGTTTGACGACGAGCAAAAGCCGTCCTGATATAAGAATCCAAGCGAATGAGGGGGTCAAGCGTACTACGAGCACGCCTGAACCCGAACTGGGAAGAAGACAACAAATGGCGCGACTCAAGAATCCACATGAGACGAGCGTTAATCATACGTTCAAAGAGTTTACACAGGCAACTGGTAAGGACAATAGGGCGATAGTCCTGTGGGGAGAACCCAGACTTGCCAGGTTTAAGAAAAGGTATGGTCAGGGCAGTACTCCAAGAGGGAGGGAAAACACCAGAAGACCAAATCTTGTTATAGAGAGCTAACAAGAAGACCAGAGCTTGCGAAGAAAGATGTTTGAGCATGAGATAATGGATACCATCAGGACCCTCAGAAGTGTTCTACAGGCACGGAGAGCGGTGCGTAACTCAGTTGAGGAAAAAGGAGCATTATAGGATTCGTCAGAGGAAAGACTAAAAGTAATTGGAGTACTTTCCGCAACGACTTTAAGCGAGTGAAACTCAGCAGAGAGGTGAGAACCACTGCTAACTGAGCTAAAGTACGAGCCCAATCGATCAGCAATTGTTTCGGAGTCTGCCACAGAAACACCATCAATGCGGAGGACTGGAGCACGGAAGGGAAGATGTTTACCAGAGATCTTACGAATACGTTTCCAAACCGAAGCGACAGGAGTGCGAGACGTAATAGAAGAAACATAGGACTCCCAACTCCGGCGTTTAGCGGCTTTGGTAGTACGACGGAAAAGAGCAGACGCACGGCGAAAGAGAAAAAATGACTCCTGAGAAGCAGGGGTGAGACGCTTACGGCGAAAACTTTTCCAAGCCGCCCGTTTAACCCGGAGGGCCCTGGAACACTCAGGAGACCACCAAGGGACGCATTTAGACGAGAAAGGGCGAGACGTCCGGGGAATGGATGGCAAAGCAGCACCGAAAACCAGATCCAGAAAAAACAAGAGCATGACACGGACCGATGAGAAAGGAGGAGGAAGCAAAGAAGGAACAGTAAGGGAAGCGAAAGAAGACCAGTCCGCCCGCTGGAAGCACCAACGAGGGGAGTTAGGAGTAGGAGAGTAGGTAGTCAGAGAAAGGAGAATGGGAAAATGGTCGGAATTGTGAGAATTCTCGAGAACTGACCAATGAAAATCAAGGGAAACTGAAGGGGAACACAGGGAAAGATCGATACAGGAAAACGTACGAGTCCGAGCATCAAAATGAGTAGGAGTACCAGAATTAAGGAAAAAAAGATTACGGGCCGAGAGAAAAGGTTCAAGCCGACGACCCCGGGGCGAAATAACATTGTCACCCCACAAGGTGTGCCGACCATTAAAATCACCAAGGACTAAGAATGGAGTGGGCAACTTAGATAAAATCCCGGAGAATTCGGTAAAATCGATGGGAAGAGAAGGCGACAAATATACAGAAACCACTGTCAACCAGCGGTCAAGATAGACTCTAGCAAAGGTGCAAGGGAAATGGGTAGAAAAGGACAGCTCTTCAAAAGGGACAGAACGATGAATAAGAAGACAAGTATCATGGAGAGAGTGGGGAGAACTATAAAAAGAGTAATGAGGAAAGGGAACAGGAGAAGAGAAAAGACGAGTCTCCTGAAGACAAACGACCTTAGGGGAGTGAAGAGAAAGAAGAAAACTTAAGTCAATCCTTTGAGCATGAAGACTACGAAGATTCCACTGCAAAATGGACATAATTAAAGAAAAAGAAAAAAGAAACTAAGAGGAGACTAAAGGACGAAAAAACAACGAAAACAGACAAAAGAAAACCATAAAAGGAGGCAAAAGCCACCGAAAATAAGAACACACAGAAAAAGAGGAAGGACACATAGAGAAGGAAAGAAATATACACAAATAACAATAAAGGGAAAACACACACACTTATGTACAACTAAGAAAAGGTGAATGAGGATAACGTGGAGAAGTAAAAGGAGGCAAAAGCCAACAAAAAAAGAAAGGGAAGAATACACACTTACGCACAACAATGAAAAGTCGGATGGGCGAAAAAAAATTAAAGACAAAAAAGATTAAAAAGAAAACGCGTACAAGAGGGAAGAAAAGACGTACACTATATACAACATATTTACAAAATACAGGTAACACCGTGGGTGGAAAATAAAGCCAAGAGAGGCTAACGATGGGAAATAAGAGCAGGAATTGGAGAAGACGTTGAAGGGG
>JBAKBP010035420.1:0-19543 GCA_037953745.1 Lithodes maja
GTGAGAGCACAGGCGAGGAGGTGGAGAAGGTGGAGTTGTCTAGCGGCGCTTGGGTGGTAAACAGTGAGGAGGATGCTCGGATATTTTTTGGAGGAGCCTGTGTCAGCGGATCGGGTGTCGGGGCTAGACCGGTACGGACTACAGTGTGTAGCCACGGTCTTAGGGTTTCCCGGTACTAGCGGTTTGTCGAGAGGTGAGCTGGTTACCTGTGTGCTCGGTGGGGTGCGTGGGGCTTCGGGTGGAGCGGGAGCTGGGGCACCTTCTGCCCAGCCCCCATTCCTCTCGACTCCTACCATGGCGCCCCCTCGGGCTCCGGAGCCGGGTACGTTCCCGCAGGCCGATGCCCGATGGCGGTTGGGTATACCTCTAGGTGATTCAAGGGGTGGGTCCCCAATAGTAGCACCCCCTCCTCAGGGTTTGTCTGCCGAGATGTTGTTTCAGCTCGAGCTCGCCAAACTTCAGCAGCAGGAGCGACAGGCCATACGTGAGCAGCAGCAGCGGGAGGCTGAGCTTCAGGTAGAGGCTACGAAGTACTGTGCAGACATAAATCTTGAGAAGTATCGGGTGGAGTCGACAGGGCAGCGTCTCGGTTCTGGGAATCGAGGTCTTGATCAGTCTTTATTGCACCTGCTCAAGTTAGTCCCTGTATTTGATGAGTCGGGTGTCACCGAGTTTTTTTTGCGTTTTGAGAAGAAGTGCCGGGAGCACCAGTGGCCCGAGGTTAAGTGGGCAGCCCTTGTTTCCTCTAGGTTGGTTGGCAAAGGACTCAAGGCATATGATGCGTTGCCCTTGGAGTCTTGCATCGATTATGAGGTATTGAAGGAGGCTGTCCTGCAGGCATATGAGTTACAACCAGAGACTTATAGGTTGAAGTTCCGGGGTGTTACGAAGGGTCGTGAGTGCACCTTTCTTGAACATGCCCGTGAACTGTCTGACGCTTTTGGGAATTGGCCGAGATCGGAGAAGGCAACGACGTTTGATGAGATAAAACAGTTGATGCTTCTCGAGCAGTTCTTTAAGTGTACGGGCAGCTACCTGACGTTGAACCTCAAAGAGAAAAATCCTAAAACTCTACAGGAGGCAGCTGAGATGGCTGACCTGGGAATGTCCCTGATTCGTGGGTGCGGGTCTGCACAACGGACCGATGCAGTTAACAAGGGGCGCAACACTCCACCCCCCTGAGTCAGTGATGCACAATTTAATAACGAGAGTAAGAGCAATGATACCAATTTTGATCACAAACCTAAAACTGTCCCATTTAAGAAAGGTCAGGGCCCTTCCCCACCTCAGGGGAAGTCCAAGGGTGAAGTAGAGTGTTTTAAGTGTCATAACAAGGGGCATTTTGCACGTTCCTGCCCTAGTAACCAACCTACAGCAGCCGTGTCTTTGGCTTGCAACATTGGGGTGTCTCTGAGGTCTTCTGCATTTACCCGGGGTGATATGTCAGATGCGGGGGCACAGCCAGTGAAGGAGTGTCCGGAAGGCTCGAAACCTGTCCGCGATGCTTTTTGTGACCATAGAGGGCGTGGCTGCGTGAGTTGGGCTGGTTGCAAGCATGGGTTGGAGTTGTTGCGAGATACATGTGCATCCCAGACTCTGATGAAAAACTTTACAGGCCAACCTATAAATGTGGCTCGGGTAGTTGTGGTGCAGGGTATTAATGCTACAAGGTCATACCCGTTGGTTCGAGTAGAGCTGGAGGTTGAAGGTGTGACACGAGAGTTGGATGTCGGAATCTTGGAGAAACTGCCAGTAGAGGGCGTCGACCTTCTTCTCGGCAACGACTTTGCGGTACCTGCTTCTGAGGTTCCACCCTTAGTCGGTGCCGAGAGGGCGGCCGACGTGAGTAGGGAGGGGCAGAAGTTGGTCGAAAGGTGTCAATCACAGCAGAGGGCGTGTGTTGTCACCCGATCTCGTGCATCTAAGGTGTCACAGCCTATTCCTCAGTCTCTAGACCAGCGGAGGAACGGTCGGAAGGAGAAAGCTAAAGTTGGGAGTTTTGTGAGTTTTGCTCCAGCGGCTCTTCTTAGCGACTTAGTACTTGACCCAGAGTTGAGCTCCGGAGTGGCCCCAGAACCTGTCACCCCTAGTGACATGGTTGGGCATGATTGCACTCCGCGACAGAGTAGTTCCCAGGTGGAGGAGAGTTGTGGGAACGGGGCTATTGAACACGAGGACGGGGAAACATGTCATGTGAACCTGTTGGAGGAGTTTGTGAGGCAACCACCTGAGCAGCCTACTGTCCCTGCGTTGGTCTGCAGCGGCCAAGGTGGAGAAGGAGAGGGGGGCAGTAGGGCACAGGTGGAGGAGAGTTGGGATTGTCATGTCTCGGCGGAGGAGTGGGCGGGGGACACGAGTGGTGGCTGTGGAAGCGCTAGAGCACCTGCCTGAGCAGCAGTGTGCAGCGCTCCAGCACCAGCTCGGTTCATACCCCACTGGTCGTGCCGAGCACCCAAGCCTCACACTTCAGGCGTGCACGAGGTTCCGCTGGCAGGTCACTTGAGTGTTAGTCGACCGTTGACCTCGTTGTTTCGGTGGTTCAAGGTGGGCGACGAGGCTTTGGCATGGTTGTCAGGCCAGGGTCGACCCATGGCTGCCAAGGGTGGTGGTCAGAAGAAGGACATTGAGCAGATTGGTGAGGTTGGCTGTGGAGTGGATGTGCCCGGTCATCGCATAGCCTCCCAATGCTGCTCTAGTCTTATGCAACAGCCCTACCATAGACCGACTGTATCTGGCCATGTCGCTGAAGGCGGTGTTGCTGCGCAGGTAGATGCAGTTGCAAGGAATGCGTGGGTGCGCATGTACGGTATCGGCGGGGAGGCCTTAGCAATTATGAACTATGAGAGTGACTGCACAGGTGGTACAGATTGTCACTCTCATGACCTGGCTGTTCTGGGAACAAAGGTGGAGAAGGAGGGAGGCTATAGTGTAGAAACTGTGGTCTCGGCTGGGTTGTGGGAGGGCAATGAGCATGTTGTTCGTCGAGATAAGTTGCAACCTCTTGTTCCTGAGCGTCAAGAGAAGTTGTTTACTAGGCTATGGCAGTACATCTGCATGTTTGTTCATTCTCCAGGCCTGATGTACGGGGTAGAATCCGACATGGAGGCTGGAGACAGTGCAAGGCAGTTGTGTACTAGGCTATGGCAGTACATCCGCATGTTTGTTCATTCTCCAGGCCTGATGTACGGGGTAGAATCCGACATGGAGGCTGGAGACAGTGCAAGGCTCAAAGTGGCTCCCTACCGTATAAATCCTGCTCGACAGCCTGTGGTGAAAGCAGAGCTGGACTACGTGTTGACGAAGGGTCTGAGGGATAAGGAATGTCGTGAGTGGTCGTTGCCTGTAACTTTGCAACCTGTGTTATGTGGCAAGATCAGTGTGTGTGTTGATTGCAAGAGTGTGTGTGAATTATCCCTGACAGACGGCTATACCTTATCGAGAGTTGACGACACCATAGACCGCTTCGGGGCTGCATCGCTTATCACGAAGGTAGAACTAGTGAATGGTTTTTGGCAGGTCCCGTTTCCGGAAAGAGCGAAGAGAAGTGCCAGTCTTGTGATCTGGGCAGTTTATCAGTGCCAGGTGTTATGTTGCTGCCGGAACACAAGTTGGATGTGTGGCATGTTAAGGGCGCTGATAATGTTGCGGCTGATTGTTTGTCACGGGAGGGTACGCTTCGAGGAGCACCCTCGCCGTTCAATCAGTGTGTGTTTGAGAGTTGAGAAAAACCAGGCTTGCCCCTGTAGAGCAGCCACCAAAAACAACATTAAAATTAAATCAAAAATCATATAAAAACTCTTTCTTTTTGATAGTTAATTGTAAGTTGCCAATGTTATAGCTAAAGTCCTAAGTTGAACCTGTCTTTCACTTAGTAGGCTGGGCTCTGTGAAGCTCGCTCAGGGAGCATAGCAGGCTAAAATTATACTATTATGTTTGGGAGGGGTTATAAGATTTTCTGTATGCTAAAATGTTGTTTTTATTTAAAATTGAGCTTTGCATTTTATTTCTGGTGGAGTGGCTAGGTGTGGCGGGTCTTGTCGGCATTCTGCCTTGTCAGATATGGTGCTCGCCTAATATTGAGCATCCCATATCTTGGGCGGGGTGTGACGTCTACCAGCGTTGGCAGAATCGCCGCAAGTTAGCCACTAGTGCTCGCCAGGGCAGTGAAATGGGCTACAGTTATCAGAGAATGTTGTTCTTTCTTTCATAGTACAGTACTCCCATTGTAACAGACAGTCCAGTGGTGGTCTTTATTTTCGTCTGTGACAACGGGAAGTGCTTTATATCATTAATAGAATATTACATGCATTGTATATAGTTAAGGAGAGAGAACAATATAGGCAGTGTGGTGGTAGTGTGTGCGTGCGTATACATGTGCTGCCTCCCTCGCTCGGAGGCTCGCGCGCGTGCTTTCTCACGCCCCTTGATTGGCTGGCGTGTCTGGCTGAGTCACGTGACACCTGCTGCCTTGTGACGTCTCGGCCTGTGATTGGCCGACCACCGCGTCTTTGTGGGCTCCTGTGTTCGTGGGAGTCCCCAGGAGCTGCCTTCCTCAGGCCAGGGGCGCACACGACTAACATCCTTTTTACAACTGTCCCCCATATCCCCACCATTCTGATACTGTCTCTCTCACTCAACTTCCTTTCTTTCATTCCTCTAATCTTTTAACGTCACAACACTCCCTTGGGTTCTGTACACGTTTTCATATCGGCCCATCGTATTGTGTGCGTCGCTCTCATATATATTCACATGTATTAGAATAGGCTATAAGGGTTCGTAGTCTATGGAGGTTTGATGACTCTGTGTGTCTCCCTCAGTGTCCTTAGTTTATGAAGGTTTGATGACTCTGTGTGTGTCTCCCTCATTATCAGTAGTGCTATGCTCGGTTATTTAATGCTAGACTGGGATGAGGTTTCTGTTGTCGTTGTCACCGATGTGTGTGCGGTTTGTTTGTGCCTGCACGACTTCGACGGTTTCTGTGGTAGCCTAGGTCGTCCTTTTGGTTGTGTCTTTTGCGAGTGCATCATCGTGTTGTAAGAGGGCATTAGCCTACTACCTTATAACACAGTGCTGCCTGTTTGCTTGACTTTAGAGGGATCGCCAGGGTAGAGCCAGATACTTGAGATCTGGATCTACCAAGAGAGCATCCCCGTCATTAACGTAACTTTAACCATACCGCCTTAAGGACAACGCTAGGCTATGAGCCTGTATTGCTCAGCCACAGTTTCCTAACCTTGATATCCCAGCTAGACTTTATTCGCCTAGTAGACACTAGTTAGGACCTAAGCTCTTTTGATATGTATGCATTATTATTCACAAGCATTTATTGGTCTAGGTTGTTGTTGAGTTGCACAACCATAGTAGACTGTTTCGTTGATAAGGAAGTACTTCTTTTAGTGTCGAGCATTACTACCGTTGCGCCTTTATAGTATTCTCGTGTCAGTTAACATTATATGTCCTATCTTTTAGTGTATTCCATTTACACGTGTGGTGTCCTGCCTCCTGCCTTTATATAGTTTAAGATACGAGCATCTTATGAGCATCAGACTTTCTTCAGAAGTTTCCAGGTCTATGCTGTAGGACTATACTTCACTTTCTTTCAGATAGGAGTGAAGAGTTTATTGTTGTTTAGAGTAACTATTGAAGCATCTTTTTATTATATTAAATCTTGCAGTGATTTAATTGATCTTCCCATAGATTCTTTTGTATGCATTTTAACGTAACTTGCATCCTGTGTGTTATCAGGCTATACCAGTGTGGGTTAGCCTGAAGTAGAGTACATTTATGCCCAGTTAACCCGTCCAGCCCCGGCTAGTTTTGTAATGTTTGTTCACCAGAACCCGGCCGGTTTTCAAAAAATGGTTTTATTCCAGAAACAATAGCGAATGGGTTAGGAATGAAGGAAAAACCACGAAAAACCGCTCAAAAAGCTTAAAGAATGGTACTACAGAGCCCCCGAAAACATATTTTACAAGAGTAAAAAATTGAAGGCAATTACCCCCAAAAAACAGGTTATTGCGCGCTCACGCGCACGCACGTGGACTTTGAGAGTTTTCAACCATCGGCACGGTAGCGTGGGATACATACAGTACACAGTTCCCATACAAATCTGAACCCTCTTGAGTGGCTACACCTGAGGTTACGGTCGGCGCAATTAGGGTGACGCGCCAGGCGCGTCTCTGGGGCTGTGCGTTACATACATCGCCGACGCGTCAGGCGCGTCGCTGGGGCTGTACGGGTTAAGGATACCCCGTTATCGCAGATTAACTCTGGAGGGTATAGGTGTTTTGTTCGCCGGCATATAAGTTCAAGGGTTTGGATCTAGAGTACCGTTGTTGCATAGTGTGCCCTATTACTAGTCCAAACATTAAGTGCCCTTGTTTTATTTGTAGCCCTGGTCGTAACAATAAATGCGCTGAATTTTGGTGTGAGTATCCTAGGCTCGGGTCCTTGGAGTGCCACATGTATTCGTTGATTTCATTAATTGAGTATAGAAGTAAAGTTGGTTGGTGAAAAAATATAAATTAATTCTGGTTCTGGAGCAATTTATAGCGAGGCCTTCCCGAGGATTAAGTGCCCCATTAACCGTGAACGGCGAGAACACTCTTGAGGTTTTGGCGGGCAAGGGCGAGAACCCTCTTAAGAGGTAAGGACTAAAAAAAAAAAAAAATTTAAAAGGCCCCAGTAGCACTTTAAATTTTTTTTTAGTTTTTCCCTCTATACCTTCTATCACTCCTCCACATCTGTCAAAATCTCCTCCTTTTCCCCCACCTTCCCCCCCTTCAATTATCACCTATTTTCCCTGTTATTCCCTTATTTATTGGTATATTTTCATGTAAACATCTCCAAACCGATCCTAGGCTGTGGTCATGTGTGTTACGTAAGGTAGAGACTGGGAGAGTGTGAGGGAGTAGCTTAGTACTGCTTCAGCCCTCGAGAGAAGAGGGTGTGAGGCCGGCTGGCTCACAATTGATGAATGAACCGCTTGGTAATAAGTCGCGATTTTGACCATACAAATGATATTCCCACTTGTTTTATTGTTGATACAGTTACTATCTTCATATTAAACGTAAAATAGGTGCATATGAATAAGTAATAACGATATTTATCGTAAAATGACGATTATAAGCAGGAATGGAGCTTAATATTACCGCCCAGAACTGTGGTGTTCACTACACCCTGCGCATGCTCACCGGGTTAATAACTCCTTCCATGGATTCGTCTATGCATTAGGCTACCCTAGCACAGCTGGAATGTATGTATATGCTCAGATTAATATGCAGGATTCAAAATTGCATAATAAATCTCAGGCTTGTGGATAATTCTTTAACCCTCGTCTAGCGGGGGGGGGTTTGGGCTTATTTGGGCATATTCAGGCCCTCCTGCATGAACAAAATTTATTTAGCAAAAAACTACACGCTAAAAGCTTCAAAATGAGACCAGAACGAGCTACGTAGCACTCGTGGTTCTCATGCAGTGATACCAGTAACATGGAAGTTTAGCGTATAGCGGCATATTTTTCCCAGCTATGCTCACTACTGGCTACACTGCCGGCCTCTCGAGAACACAGGGAACATGAGTTAATGGGCGGCGGTAAGCCCTGGGAGTCGGCTGTCTGGCCCGCTGCGCTCCCGGCCATTTGCACTCTATTTTAACCCTTTAACACTTAAAGAGCGGCTCACCACATAAGTCGAGTTGAAAAAACAGGCAAAAAACGAGTGAAAAAATGGTGTAAATCGAGTGAAAATGAGTGGGATAGTAATGATCCATACGTCCGATATCTGTGGCCTCCCGGCCCACACTAACTCCAGTTCCCCCACCGCGCGAGAGGATCACAGTGTAACCAATAGTTCGCTAAAAGTGAGCAAGGTAGCAAAATCTGCTAAACTTCCATCTTCGAGGTAACACTGTCAGTGCTCCACGAGTGCTACGTAGCTGTATGTTACGTCAATGTGTAGCGATTTCCACCTAGTTTTCGGCACAATACAGTTCCTTTCATACTGATGGTTGATATAGCAGTCAGAATGGCCTGAAAAGGCCCAAAACGGCCACAGAGGGCCCGCTAAAGAAGGGTTAAAAGCCTTAATAATGCTCCTAACTTGCTGCAGATTGGAACCGGACTTAAGTCCGACCCCGATCTTTAAGGGTTAACTGTCTTGATAGCGTAATGCATGAATGGCAATGCGCTGAAGTTCGGTGTGAGTATCCTAGGTTCGAGTCCTTGGAGTGCCACATGTATTCGTTGATTTCATTAATTGAGTGTAGAAGTAAAGTTGGTTGGTGGAAAAATATGAATTTGTCCTACATCTACGTCTAGGACTGGGGTTAAATAATATCTCAATAAACCACCTAACTAACATAGAACCTTCTTAAACTGCATAGTCTTCTAATTTTAGCCAAAATATAAGGTCAAAATATGTCATCATGCTGAAGGGGTTAAGGGCAGGCTTTTGTGGTTCAGCCATGTAAAGAGGATGTGTGGAGATGACTGGGTGAAGTGTGTTTAGGGAGAGGCAACCGGGAAGACCAAGGAAAAATCCTAGAATGAGGTACTGAGGAATGATCTCAGGCTTAGCCCTGTCTAGTGTGAGGTGGGTCATTCTAGATCTTCCCTGTTTCAATTCATTAGTTTGGAGTTTAAAGATGTTTCATCTCATTAGATTAGCAATTATAAGACTTATCCCCTTTTTGGTGTACAAAAAAAAATCTGGACAAGCAGCAGTAGCCTGTAATTGAGCAGAAATCAGCTTATAGATAGGCCAAGATTCTAACAAAATATGTACACAACTGTGTTGTACTGTATTTAGCTTGAAGGGGGTCTGGGGTTCTTTGAAGGGGACCAAGAATTGTTTTTTTTAGTCTAGGGCGGCAAGCTAAAATTAATTGCTCGAAAATAGCAAAAACAATAAAAACATTCACTAATAATTATGCCAAATATTGTAACCCCCAAGGCATCTAGATAGTGTTAAGAGACTCGATAGACATGCTGCAGTTGAAAATGCTTACATGTAGCATGGCAATTAGGTGACCAAGGCTGACCGTTATACATGCTTCAAAATGCACTTCAAATCATCATGATGATGATTAGTGGAGCACCATAGCATTATAAAGTAAAACTTGCAAAATAAACAAACCAAAACTGGGACGACACAAGATAAATGCAAAAGAACTTATCAAAAGCGCTTTGTGGAAATAACGCTTAATAAAATAAAATTTTGAAATAAAAGAACACAATCCACCACATAGGGTGTACATCACTACATGAGCAAGTCAATCTGGTTCCCAAGCAAACTGATCACACATATAAAAATGCACCATCGTCATGTTCAAGGAATTAGTTAAAATGGGAAGTCCGGGACGTTCTGGTAAATTTGACTAAATTCTGTATGAATAAAGAAACTACAATTTATATAAAATTTTATATTAAGCTAAATTTGCAATTTGACAAGATATCAACAATAGTACAAACAAATATATAAAGCACTCACTAACGATAGTGCTGTCGGGTAGGTACCTGTAAGCATAGCATGCTTCAAGTGACTCGTAACAATTACTACCAGAAGATTGTGTATTTAAATTACAG
Source organism: Lithodes maja (assembly GCA_037953745.1). Classification (NCBI taxonomy): domain Eukaryota; kingdom Metazoa; phylum Arthropoda; class Malacostraca; order Decapoda; family Lithodidae; genus Lithodes; species Lithodes maja. Next base: position 9,584 of record JBAKBP010035420.1, read on the forward strand.
TAGCTAGTATAATTAGTAGTGTAATGGCGGATGTGGGTTTGGTAAAAATTATTTATTAATGTAAAAACAAATTATATACTGTATCCCTCAGGTGACTGGTGTTGTACCTGACATGAGTGTTGTGCGAGCCATACTAAAGATCACATGGGCCTCGGCAGCGGGCCAGGTTCACCTTATCACCTCCACACTTGATGAAATTGAAAAAGCCACCGAGAGGCCACCTAATAAGCCACCAGACCCGGAAGACTTGCAAGGTAAGCTTTTATTTGTTCATGTGTATGGAAAAGACATACATGAAAAAGTACAGTAAGACTTGTTAAACTTTTGTACTACTCAGAACCCATCCTTATAATGAAAGACAAATGGGTTAAGTGTAGCCTGAAGCATGTAAAGAAAGCAATAATTCAAACTTAAGTATTTCCTTTCTGTCCAATATATTTGTTTCATAATAGAGCAGCCACAACCTAACAACCGAAAGAGAAACAACGTAAGTCCGATGATCCAAAACCGCACAGGATACTGACAAATGCCCCCCACAGTCTCAGACTTGCTAGCGCGAATGTTGGTAGTTTGAATTTGCGTGCAAATGAAGTGGCTGAGATGTGTAAGAGGAGGCGAGTGGACATCTGCTGTGCCCAGGAAACACTCTGGAAAGGGTATGGGGTACAATGGATTGTTGGAAGAAAGAAAAGATATAGGATCTACTGGAAGGGGGTTGAGACTGATAAAGTGATAGGAGGAGTGGGTGTTCTGGTGGCTGAAGAGTGGGCGGAAAGTGTGATTCAGATTACGAGAGTTAGTGAAAGGCTGATTGTTTTGAAGTTGAAAGTTGGTGTAAGAATTTGATATCTGCATATGCCCCACAGGCTGGCCTACAGAAAGGGATAAAAGAGGATTCTGGAATGACACTGTGAGTGTCATTTCAGGCCTCTCGGAGAATGAAATAACAATCCTGGGAGGGGACCTGTATTGTCACGTGGGAGCATCTGCAGATACATACGAGGGAGTACATGGAGGAAATGGTTACAGAAGGAGGAATCTGGAAGGCGAATATATACTGGAGTCCTGCGATGCACTCAACATGGTTGTGTATATAACACGAAGTTCAAGAAAAGACAGAGCCATCTGGTCATATATAACTCTGGGTTCTCCAGTAGCCAGATAGATTACTTCTTGGTTAACAGAAAAGACTGGAAACTGGTTCGGGATGTAAAGGTCATCCCGAGCGAAGGATGTATCCCCCAGCATAAGCTACTTATGTGCGACATGAGCTTATACAGAGGTCCTAAGCGCAAGAAGGTATACATGCCCAAAAGGAGAGTGTGGCTGCTGAAGAACAAGGAAGTTAGGGATAGGTTTCATAGTGAACTGGAGGTAATGAATAGAAATAAGGAAGCTAGGCCTAACGATGTAAATAGTCAATGGAATTTCCTTAAGCATAGCCTTCTTGCTGCCACTGACAAAGGGTCACCCCAGGAATAAGACATCCTGGTGGTGGAATGATAAGGTAGAACATGCTGTGAAAGAGAAAAGGAGATGCTTCAAAGCATGGAAGAAGGGAGGCAGCAAGGAGGAATACTATGCAGCTAAGCAAACTGCCAAAAGAGTTATTTACAATGCTAAAAAAGGCATTAAGGACCCAGTCCTCGAACAAGTGTGTAACACTGACAATCCCAATGGGATCTTCAACCTAGCTAGGCTAGTTAAAAATGACAGTAGGGATATTATAGGTGAACAGTGTGTTGAAAACGATAATGGGAAGATTGTGTGTGCGGAAAATAAAATCAGAGAAGCATGGAAGGCACACTATGAACGATTGCTAAAGGTAGAGTTAGAATGGGATAAGGAACAGCTTAGTATCGAAAAACAAAATATCTGGACCCCCTCCTTTGATAGCACCAGCTGTAGTGAGCGACGCAATCAATAAAATGAAAGACGGTAAAGCTCCGGGTTGCTCGACATTGTCGTTGAGACGATAAAAGCCTCAGGGGAGACTGGTGTTAGCTTACTCACCGAGTTGATAAACACCATTATTAAAGATGAGAAAATCCCCGAAGATTGGCACAAAAGTGTAATAGTAAATATATATAAAGGAAAAGGGGATGCGCTAGATAGAGATAATTATAGGGGCCTGAAAATGCTTGACCAAATCATGAAGGTCTGAGAGAGTCCTTGAGGGTTTGATCAGGCAAAGCATCTCCATTGATGATATACAGTTTGGTTTTATGCCAGGATGTGGTACAACCAATGCTATCTTCATAGTCAGGCAGATACAGGAAAGATACTTACTAAACGGCAAGTATCTTTACTTTGTGTTTGAAGACCTGGAGAAGGCCTTTGACAGGGTGCCTAGAGATGTTGTGCAGTGGGCTATGAGGAAACTTGGTGTGGAAGAGATCTGGAGAAGGCCTTTGACAGGGTGCTTAGAGATGTTGTGCAGTGGGCTATGAGGAAACTTGGTGTGGAAGAGTGGCTGGTCCGTGTGATAATGAAGATGTATGAGGATTCGCGAACTGCGGTGAGGGTGAAAGGTGTACTGAGTGATAAGTTCGCAGTCCGTGTTGGAGTTCATCAGGGTTCAGTGTTAAGCCCCCTCTTTATTATGGTCCTGGAGTCACTGTCTAGAGTTTTTAGATCCGGACTCCCGTTGAAACTGTTTTATGCAGACGATTTAGTCCTAATAGCTGACAATGTGCAAGATGCTGAGGCCAAATTCAGAAGATGGAGAGAGGGCATGGCGAGCAAGGGTTTAAGAGTCAATATTAACAAAACCAAGGTTATGCATTGTAGATTGAGACGAGGCAATGTGGAAAAGAGCGGTGCATACCCATGTGCAGTGTGTGGAAACGGTGTGGGCGCTAACTCGATTCGATGTAGCATCTGTTGATGTTGGGTGCACCATGGGAGTAAGCGCTGTAGTAGAATAAAAGGACCTCTGCCGAAGGATAAGTCAGAAATAGAGAAATTTGAGTGCGGAGTGTGCAAAGGCGAGCTTGTGTTAAATGATGATGCTGTGGCTGTGAATTTTGGAAATGAGTCATTGGAGCTGGTGGACAAGTTTTGTAACCTAGGAGATACCATCTCTGCCGTTGGTGGGGCCGAGGCTGCCACTGTCGCTAGAATTAGATGTGGCTGGGGGAAGTTCAGAGAACTGCTGCCAATTCTGACCATGAAAAGAATGCCTCTCTCCCTGAAAGGAAAGGTGTATTCCTCATGTGTTAGAAGTGCAATGACATATGCCTCAGAAACATGGGCCGTTAAAGTAGAGGATGTCAACAGACTGGAACGTAGTGAGATGAGAATGGTGAGATGGATATGTGGGGCCAGGCTGCAGGATAGAATAACAAATAATGAGCTGAGGAGACGTTTAGGTATAAAGAGTATTAGCGAGGTGATGCGTACAAGCAGACTGGGATGGTATGGACATGTGGAGAGAATGGATGAACAAAATTGGGTGAAAAAATGCAGGTCTGTGATTGTGGAGGGAGCTGCACCAAGGGGTGGACCGAGGAAGACCTGGGATCGGACTATACGTGCCGATCTCAAATCCAAAAACTTGACAAGTGAAGCAGCCCTTAACAGGGTTGCCTGGAATGCCGCCATTAGGATAAGAGACAGAAACTGCACATATGTGTGGAGCACTCGGTCTTAAAATTTTATGTATGCAGCTCGGTCCCGCATAGTGCGATAAATTGGTCGATACAGTGCGTCGCATTATGTGAACAATGTGTCTTATGGGGAAAAAATAATTGGTCGATCGGTCCTCCATATAGCACACATATCTTTCCTTATATCGTTATTTATACTGACACAAACGTACTAAAATCAAATGATGATAAATATAGCATATCAATGGTATATTTTAGGTTTCCTTACCTTAACCCCGCCTGCCCGGTTGTCATTTTAAAATGACACCGCGGCAGATAGGCAGGAGCCCGGGTGTTATTTTAAGATCCGTAAGCTTGAAAGCCTATTAAGCGTGGTTTGATAGCCGTGCGTCGAACCGTATGTAAACAAGCCGGTCGGAGCGAAGCGCACCTTCCAAAACAAGAAGGAGAAGTCCGACTTTTGTTGTTATTGTTTTGGAGAACAAGAACAAGTCTTTGTTATTGTCTGATATTGCTAACATCGCATTGAAACTCTCTCCACGGAAATTGTCATCACAACTGAACCAGTTAACCTAGAGAGCTCTACTCAACGTCAGTCTACAAATACGAAACAGGGCTACGTTTTGAGATGTGTATGAATTATCTAGCAGTTAAAATAATAAAGATATGGCTAGCCTATTACCTTTTTCAGCCATATCCCCGGGCTCTCAGTGCTGTCATTTAGAAGGCGAGCCCGGGGAGGAAAGGTTAAATTCTACACTTGCCTGAGAATGCGAGATAGCGTCACACAGTATGGGGTAAAAAATGTCTGACTGACCAGCCTCCCTCCATGCTCAAGCTGCTTAAACACCAGTGATGCCACAAGTCAGGCAGGAAATTTATTGCACTGTACAAATTTTGGCCGCACTAATAGAAAACTTCCCGGATTTAACCCATATTGCCACCCGACTCGCAATAAAATATTGTATTTTCATTGCTCGCACTATTCGAAATTCACACTGTTTGAACTCACTTTATACGGGACCGAGCTGCATATGTATTTATGTATCAACGATGCATAAGATTTCATTATTTTATTATTTATTGGTGGGTTGGTGATAATATGAATTAAAGATGTACTATACAGTATATTATATTAGGCAGGACAACGCACCTGGCAAGGACATGACCAGGCACCAATGAAGTGGTCAGAGTAAACTGTAAATTGCGGTGCCTGTTTGTGAGTCTTATAGCTTTTGCTGGGTTATTACTTTTTTCAAATTGCAAGAAAACAAGTATGTGAGCGAAGAGTGTGTGTAAAGAAATAGGAATGTCCTTTTTTCCATTTCTTATATTTCTTGTTGTTTTGTGCTTCTGTGGATCATCTTGCTCATATATATTTTTTATTCTATGTGAGTGAGGGAGACAAAAGGCAGAACTGCCTGTAGCGAGTGCCTCCCCCATAGTTGAAAGAGTGACGGCCAAAATCAAGGGACGTTCGAGCCCAAATGCCTGGACACACGTAGTTTGAAGCAATTTAAGTCATAGGAGGAGGGAAAGACTGATTCTGGGAGAGAGTTCCAGAGCTCAACTGTGAATAGAAGAAAGTCGGAGAGTAACGTTTCACTCTTGGGTTGGAGAGTTGCACAGAGTAGGGGTGGGATTGTGTTGCAAGACGGGTACCACATACCCTACGTAGAGGAGGTGGTATACACTAGGAGAGCTCTGAGGAGCGATAGAATAGCGTGAGAGATGCAACATTGCGGCAAAGAGAGAGAGTTTGCAGAGAGTTGGTGAGTGGGCGGGAATTAATGATACGAAACTTCGAAAGCTCTTCCTTTCTACTTTGTCTAGGAGTGCGGTGTGAGAGGATCCTCCCCACACATATGAACAATACTCAATACAAGGATGCACTGTGCCCCTGTACAGAGCAAGAAGCTGTGTAGGGGTAAAGAACCCCTTGAGGCAGTTGAGCACACTCAGCTTCTGGGAGGCTGCTTTAGCAAGACTGGTAATATGGTCCTTCCAAGTGAGAGCAGAAGAAAAAGTGACACCAAGAATATTGAGAGAAGATGAAGGACTGATTTTTGTATTGTTGAAGAATAAGGGATAGTCCGTTGGGAGTTCCGGACGGGTAGATAGATTGAGAAATTGGGTTTTGGAAGCATTAAAGGCAACAAGGTTTTCTCTTCCCCAATTGGTTGTTGTTGTTGTTGTTGTTGTTGTTCCCCAAGCTGCCTGGCCGAACAGCCCCAAGGCCCGAGCAAGGCCAAGGCCATAACCGAGCGCCCCCACAGAACCCTCCCCGCCGACCACAATAAAGCCTGGGTGACCGAAGCCACTCCATGGCGGGGAGCTGAGGAGGGTGCGGAAATGCCCGGGAATGCCCCAATTGGTAATAGCAGCTAGATCAGAAGATAAGTGTTGTATGGCTTTATTACGTTTGTCTTTGAGGGATTGCTGGCTGGGGCGTTCTGGAAAATTAATTGAATAGTGTAAGGTAGAGTCGTCTGCGTATGAATGGATGGGACTGGAAGTACAGTTGAGACATATGGTGATTATTATTATTATTATTATTTATTATTATTATTATCTATATTAAATCAGTTCGTGTGTCTGTGTGTTCTTAATAGGCGGCCGCAGTTTTGGGCCTGGGGAGCTGAAACTTTGCATATGGGTGTCAATTGACCTGGGTCAGGTCATAGAGGGGGCGAGGCCACGATCGGAGGTCGTTTCGAGGCCGAAATTGAAAAAAAAAAAAAAAAAAAAATGGCCGTTTGGGGCAGAAGGAGGCCTCCGATCGAAAAGGTGTATGGAACGAAAGTTGTTTGCAGCCCCCTAAAATGAGGGTACGGATGAGGTCAGATCCAAAATCGGAGGTCATTTAGCGGCCGAAATCGAGGTCGCCGTTTAATGAGGCACAGGGCGGTCGAGGCCGGTGATTATGGTAGTACAGTAGTAGTATTGTGATGATTGTGGTAGTAGTGATTGATTATGGTAGTAGAATTTAAACCCGGGCAACGCCGGGTACCCCTGCTAGTTATTATTATTATTATTATTATTATTATTATTATTATTATTATTGTTATTATTGTTATTACGGTATTTGTGTTTCAGTTTGCCGTGAGGGTTTGGAGACACTGTCAGTGGTTCTGGCATTGTACCCACCAGCCCTGGAGACACTTACTAAGGACACACAGGTCAGTATCATTACCACCAAGCTTTGTTAGGTTTGTAATGGATCAATGCCAGGGCCCTCTCTTGTAAGATTATAGGACTCAATGTAATATATTTTATCAGCTTAAGAAAGACCTTTAAGAGCTAAAAGGCTAAAGACTATATTCATAACCCTCTTGGTCTATCTGGTTTATCAAAGTTAAATCAAATTTTTTTTTGAGGTAGCTACAGTAAAATAGATTGAAGTTATTTGATTGAAAGTGTTCATGCTGAACTTTCTTAGTGTAATAATATCTTAGCTTCAGGCTCATAGAACTGATGTTGCCCTTCATTTTAACCCTTTGACTACGGGAGACCTTTCCTGAGTGACTGGCCCCTAGCTAAATTATGCATTCTCGCATAGAAAGTGGCCTTAAAATGACCAATATTATTGTGAAAGGAAATGTTAATGTTAGAATTATTCCTGTTACAGTTTCACAAGCTGGTGATGGGTCTGGTGCTGGTGGGAGGGGAGCGTAGTATTCGTCAGTGTGCAGTGGAACAGTTACTACTGATGGCCACCAAGTGTTCCAACTCACCTCACACCCTGGTGGTCTTCATTGTTATGCTCTTCAAAGTCCTCACCAGCCTCAATGGAGAGTATTCCAAGGAGTACTTCCAGGTGAGTTGTCTGTCTACAGTAATATGCTGTTAGTATTTTGTTAATTATGAACACTTGGCATTAATAGGATGTAGAGACATTATAGTTTCATATTTTTTTTCCATTAAGTATTGAAAAGTCAACTGCTTAGGGGTAATAATATTATATTCTGCCAGGTGAAAGAAAATACTTATGATTCAGTGATTTTGGGAATGATTATGGATGGATGGAGGGACCAACTAATCTAACTGACTTGGTTACCATTATCTTTTTGCTTCACTATTTATTTGCTATTCAACTACCATTCAGCTGTGCTAAAGTGGGCATTTATACTGAGTGTTTGACAAAAGGGTGGATGGATGAATAAACTGGCAAACTAACTTATTATCAATTACTTACCTTCTAGCTGTTATGTGGTCTGCTAAACTGGGCGTGTGTATCGAGCGTGGCAGTGACAGGTGTGGACCGACTGCTGGCAACAGAGGTGGAGTGGCTGAAGGCTGTGAGGTTGAGCGTGGCCCAGCTGGCCCAGGGAGGACCTGAGGCGGCTCCCGTGGATGAGACGCTACTGGAGGGCCATCTGTGCGTAACCCGGGAATTGGTGGCCTTTCTCCCACCTGAGAAGAAGTTTGAGATCGGGGGCGACACAGCCAAGGCCATATTTCTTATTAGGGTCAGTACAGTTGGACATTTTTAACCTGTCAAACGCCTTCAGTAATAATATACCAGTACTCCGTTTTATCTCGAGTCGGCCACCTCCAGTTGTGGGGTATGTGCCTGAGTATATACATACCGGTACATACTCAGTTCTTCTGCACAGGGTTGGGGTCAATTCAATTAAATTCCAATTCGGGATGAAATTTGAATTTATCAATTCCAATTCAATTTGATTCATTCGTAAAAAATTAATCTTCAATTCACAAGCTTTTAAATTTCAATTCAATTCATTATTGTCGATATTTCATTCAATTAAAATGTTTTCTATTCAAAATCAATTTCAATCTACCCAGTAGGCATACCATTAAAAACTTGTACAGATCATGAGCCTGTAAATAACTTTAAATTGCCAGAGCGTTCATGAACGGGTCCCGCAGCCAAAGGGTTAAATACATATTGAAAACACATGAATTATGTTGGAAATACAGTAGTTTCTCAATTAACCCTCTCCGACATATGACGCGATTTTGAGCCTATTAGGGATACTTTAAAGCCTTTGTTTCCATCAGGGGTATTTAGAAACCTCTAGTTTAGTTACTTCAACCTCTGCAGTTGTCTTTGAGTTAGCTGTGGGCAGAAAACTAATTTTGGAGAAGTAATTATAAGAGTGAGAGAACTCTATTTCTTATTACTAATCTGGCAACCTCTGCGTCATATGAGTCTGAAGGGGTTAAAGGAAAATTAATATACAGTATAAGCTACTTCACTTGATATACTGTATATTCTAAATGTTTTGTGATAGCAAAATCTACATTTTACTGTTTATTCGAGTATACTGTAAGTAAATTATTGTACAATCATTAATTCGCACATCACAGTATAAATTTGTATTTTATCAATTCATATCAATTCCAATTCAATTAATTTTATTTTTATATATTTTCAATTCCAATTCAATTCATAATTGACCCCAGCCATGCTTCTGCATACCATAATTAGTAAGCTAAGTTAAGAAATAGAACATTAGTACTGAAAATTTGTCTTAGTGAAATTGTTACTACTGAACTGTAACTACTTTATAGTTTGATACTTAACTGTATAGATACTTCTTATTACCAAATAATTATATTATGGTATTTCTTCATAATCGCTAGACTTATGATTCTAGCCTTATAAGGACAATAGCCCAGTAGGCTGTAGAGGAATACATTGTTTGATATTAATTGACTTATTATCTTTTCAGGAACTTGTAGAGGACTTTATATTCCCCTTTTCTAAGGTGTACCTTCAGTTAGAGCATGCTTCTGAGATGCCTGCTGAGCAGGTAAGACCTTCTTCACATAATTTATATTTAAGGTAGTTTTGCTATTTTTTTTACATTGTACGGTAGCGCTATTAAGTCATGTCTCGGTGTCATTGCGTTTGTCTCGCTCTGTGGTGTGTTAATGTCTGTCAGATGTTGAGTAAGGTGGGTAACTGTATGAAAGTGTTTGTATACCTCACTTGAAATGAAGAAATCATATTTAGATAATACTGATACCAATTATTGAATATGATATACTTGGTGCCGAGACATCACTTATTTAGCCGACTGTACATTACAGTACAGTAGTCCCTCGTTATCGACGGCTTTTTTATAGACGGATTTGATTATAGACTGATTGCTTTATCATAGACGGATTCGACTATCGACTGACTTAGAGACTGATTCGAGTATCGACTGATATATCGACGGATTAATTGTTTATTTATATTACTCTAATATACCAACGGATTCACCGACGATCGGAGCGTCCCTTTCGACCTCCATTTTTAATGTTATATCGCCGGATTAATTGTTTATTTATATTACTCTAATATACCAACCAAAAGTGGATTAAATGATGAACAATAAGACAT
>JBAKBP010035421.1:0-19542 GCA_037953745.1 Lithodes maja
GTGGCGTTTTTTGTTCGGCTGGCAGTACTCTGGGGTTGGGATCGTGTGTTTCCGTTGTGGCAGCGAGCCATACTCGAGTCCTGTGTAAGAGCCCTAGTGTACCCGAGTGCCCGGTCGTAACAAATGGCGACCTTGCTTAGGATTTTGTGAACAGTATATTTTTCTGCAGAGTTGTACAACATTTGTTTGTTCGTACTTTAGCGTACATATTGAAGAATATTTTTTTTTGTAAGGCAATTAGGAGAGCATTTAAGAGACTCCAGTTAATTTAGTAATTAGTGCTTGCATAAGGGAGTTTAACACTTTTGTCTCGAGAATTTTTTGGTGAACTTCAGTATGTCGGGCCCTAGTACTGACGAGGAGCGAGAGATGCTAAGTGAGGAGGTGCCGTTAGTAACTAGTGAGGAGGATGCTAGACTTTTTGTGAGTAAGCGGTACCACGTGACGGAGGAGAGGCTGACTGGGGTGAATGTTTATGGCTTGCACCTGATAGCCAAGGTTTTGGGTCTATCCAATGTAGGAGGGATGTCCAAGGGGGAGCTGATTTCCTGGGTGTTGCGTGGGCGACATGGGGTTTCGGAGGAGAGGGCGTTTGGGGGGGTTCCTCCCCAGATCCCCTCTCACTCGACTCCCACAGTGCCGTCCACTCAGTTGCCGGAGGTTAGCACTCTCCCACAGAGGGATGAGCATTGGAAGATTGGAGTGCCCTCGGGCGGTGCGTATGGTGGTTCCCCAGTTCTTGCCCCCCCCTCCCTCAGTAGTGGCAGCTCCCTCTTCCGGCCTGTCTCCTGAGATGATATTTAAACTCGAGCTTGCTAAAATGGAGAATGAGGCTAGGAAGCAGGAGATGGAGAATGAGTCTAGGAGGCATGAGAAGGAGATGGAGGCTGAGTCTAGGAGATATGCAATCGAGGCTGAGTCTAGGAAGTATGCGATTGAGGCTGAGTCTAGGAAGCAGGAGAATGAGACTAGGAGGCACGAGGCTGAGCTTAGATACGACTCCGAGAAATATTGTGCTCAGATAGACTTAGATAAGACTCGTGCAGAGTCGACAGGGATTCGGATGGGCCGGGAGGGCCAAGTAAGAGAACAGTCCTTGTCTCACTTAGTCAAATTGGTGCCGGCATTTAGTGAAACTGAAGTCACAGAATTTTTTAATCGTTTTGAGAAGAAGTGTAGGGAGCATAATTGGCCTGAAGAGAAGTGGGCAGCTCTGGTCTCCTCAAGACTTACGGGTAAGGGTCTGAAGGCTTATGATGCACTGCCTTTAGAGTCTTGCATTGACTACCCAGAATTGAAGAGAGCTGTCCTACGGGCATACGAGTTGCAACCAGAAACATATCGATTGAAGTTTCGGGGTGTTACAAAGACTAGGGAGGCGACCTTTCTTGAACATGCCCGGGACTTAAAAGATGCACTTACAAACTGGACACGTTCTGAGAAAGCTGAGACGGCCGAACAGTTGACTGAGCTGTTTCTGCTCGAGCAGTTTTATAAGTGTACAGGTGCAGAAATGACTTTAACTATTAAAGAAAAGAATCCAAAAACTCTACAGGAGGCAGCTGAGATGGCTGACCTCCGGCTATCATTAATTCGTGGGTGCGGGTCTGCCCAGCGTAGTGAGGCAGGTAACAAGGGGCGTGACGCCCCACCCCCCCGAGTTAGTAATATATCTTATGCAAACAAGTACAAGAGTTATGATACCAAGACTGACCACAAGACTAGCACCGTCCCATTTAAGAAGGGGCCGGGCCCTTCCCAGTACCAAGGGAAGCCCAAAGGGGAGTTAGAGTGTTATCAATGTCATAAAAAGGGGCACTTTGCAAGAGTCTGTCCTAGCAAACCACCTACAGCAGCTGTGTCTTTGGCCTGCAACATTGGTGTGTCTCTGAAGCCTTCTGAGTTTGCCCGGGGCAGTTCGTCAGAGGCTGAGGCACAGCCAATGCAGAAGCACCTGGGAGGCTCGAACCCTGCTCAGGATGTTTTTTGCGACCATAGAGGACGGGGTTGCGTGATGTGGGCGGGGCGCAAGCATGGAGTAGAGGTCTTGCGTGATACAGGTGCTTCCCAGACTTTGATGAAAAACTTGACTGGCTACCCTATAAATGCGGCTCGGGTGGTGGTGGTGCAGGGTATTAATGCAACTCGGTCATACCCGCTGGTGCGGTTGGAGTTGGAGGTGGATGGTGTGGCACGTGAATTGGATGTTGGGATTGTGGAGAAACTGCCAGTGGAGGGCGTCGACCTTCTTCTCGGCAACGACTTTGCAATGCCCGCTTCTGAGGTTCTACCCTTAGTCGTTGCCGAGAGGCCGGCCGACGTGAGTAGGGAAGAGCGAGAGTGGGTCGAGCGGTGCCAGGCACAACCCATGGCGTGTGCTGTCACCCGAGCTCGGGCAGCTAAAGTGTCACCGCCTAGTCCTCCGTCTTCAGACCAGCAGAGGAACGATCAACAGGAGGAGGCTAAAGCTGGAGTTGGTTTTAAGAGTTTTGACTCGGCGGCTCTCCTGGGTGATTCAGTATTAGCACCATTACTTAGTTCTGGAGTAGCCCCTGGGCCTGTCATCGAGAGTGACGAGGCTGGGCATGACGAGTCTCCACGACAGCAACGTTATGAACATCGAGAGAGACAGAGGGAGCAGCTCAGTATCGGGGAGGGTCATGCATTGCTCCGGGAGCAGTTAGATCGCTTGGCACCCTCAGATATACGTCGGTTGCAGCTGGAGGACCCTGAGCTCCAAACGTGTGCTAATGGAGCTGTGGAGCTCGACGAGGACGGTGATGCACAGCCGGGAGATTTTTTTTATTTAGATGGCATCCTGTATCGGCGTTTTCAAGACCCTAACCGTAGCTGGAAGATGGGGTCCGGGGTAGTGGACCAGTTGATGGTGCCGCGGGAGTGCAGGGATAGCCTACTGAGTTTGGCGCATGACACACCGCTGGCAGGACATTTGGGGGTAAGAAAAACGGTGGCGGCTTTGGGGAAGTTGTTTTGGTGGCCGGGGATGAAGTCTCGTGTGCAGTCCTGGATAAACTCATGTGATATTTGTCAACGGGTCGGGAAACCAAACCAAGTTATTCCTAAAGCTCCGTTGCACCCTATTCCTGTAATTGGGCCACCTTTTAGTAAGATTGTTGTTGACATGGTTGGTCCCCTCCCTCCCACAAAGGCTGGTAATAAATTTTTGTTAACCATCATGGATGTTGCCACTAGATACCCCGATGCATACCCCATGAAAAACGGCATGGCTAAGACGGTAGTCAGTAACTTGTTGTGGTACTTTTCAAGGTACGGGTACCCGGAGGAGATTCAGTCTGATCAGGGGTCCAATTTCACCTCCAATCTCTTTAAGCAAACAATGCAACAGCATGGAATACGGGCGGTGGTATCGTCAGCGTATCACCCTGAGAGCCAAGGGGTGCTTGAGCGGTGGCATGCCACCCTTAAAAGCATGCTCAGGTGTTATTGTGCTGATAACGGAAGAGATTGGGATCTTGGATTGCCGTATGTACTGTTTGCTGCTCGGGAAGTGCCTGGTGAGAGCCTGGGATTTAGTCCAAACGAGCTGATTTTTGGACACCGAGTCAGGGGCCCCCTTAATATGCTGCGGGAAATTTGGGAAGGAACTGTGCCGCCTTGTTCCTTGTTGAAGTATGTGTTTGAAAGCCGTGAGCGCATGCTTAAGAGTCTGGAGATGGCAGGTCGGAATTTAACAGGGTCACAAGCTTTAATGAAGGACAGGTATGATCGCAAAGTGAAGCTCCGGGAGTTCATTGTGGGACAGGAGGTGTTGATTTTGTTGCCTTTGGTGGGTAACCCCTTGTCGGCGAAGTATACTGGACCCTATAAAATTGTGGAGAAAATTTCGGACCTAGATTACCTTGTTGCCACTCCAGACAGGAGGAAGAAGAATCAGTTATGTCACGTGAACCTGATAAAAGAGTATGTGAGGCGCCCCTCTGAGCCTCTCACTGTCCCTGTGTTGGCTTGTTGCGGCCGTGGTGGAGAAGGAGAGGGGGACAGTCAAGCTTCAGAGGAGGATAGCTGGGATCACCATGTTTCAGCGGATCAGTGGGCGGGGAACTCGAGCCTAAGGGCTGACGAGGCTATAGCCCATTTGCCTGAGCCGCAATTTGAAGCTATCCGTCAGTTGCTCGGTTTATACCCCACTGTATTCGCTGAACATCCAGGCCTCACTACTCAGGCTATGCATGATGTTGACGTGGGGCACCATCTACCCTTTAAGTCAATCCCATACCGTGTGCCCCCCATAAAACTACCCGCTCTGAGGGATGAGTTGGAGTATATGCTCGGTAGAGGGTTGATAGAGAAAGGTACCGTTAAATGGACTTCCCCCGTAACACTGCAGCCTAAGCCAGATGGCAAGGTACGCTTCTGTATTGATTTCCGTAGGCTAAACGGTTTGACTCCAACTAACCCATATCCTCTTCCTCGGGTTGATGATAGTGTTGATAAAATTGGTAATGCTCGGTTTTTGTCTAAAGTAGATTTAGTAAAAGGTTACTGGCAAGTACCTTTGTCCGAGCGTGCTAAAGAGGTATGTGGTTTTGTGGTGGACGGGAGTACTTACCGGTGTAATGTTATGCCCTACGGACTTAAGAATGCACCAGCAACGTTTCAGAACCTGATGAATGAAATTGTCAAGGACATTCCAAATTGCACCGTATACTTGGACGATGTAATCATTTATGATGACGACTTTGAGAGCCATTGTGAGCACCTGGAGACCTTGTTCCGGAAACTTAGTGAAGCAAGTCTGGTAGTAAATTTGGCAAAGTGTGACTTCGTAAAAGCCACTGTGCAGTACCTTGGGTTTGTAGTGGGAAGGGGACAGGTGTGCCCTCCTCAGAACAAGGTACAGGCTATCAATAAATTTCCGCACCCAACCACCAAGAAGCAGATCATGAGATTCTTGGGTATGATAGGCTACTACAGACGCTTTATAAAAGGTTACTCTACGGTGTTGGCACCTCTCACAGATTTGTTATCTAAAGACAAAAAGTTTTTGTGGGCGCCTGAGTGTGAAAAGGCTTTTAATTTAGTGAAGCATTTGCTGTGTACTCACCCGATACTCAGGGCCCCAGACTTTAACAGGCCTTTTCAGCTGGCAACAGATGCTAGTGGTGTAGGGGCTGGTGCCGTCTTGCTACAGACAGACAATGAAGGTGTGGAACACCCAGTAAGTTTCTTTTCTAAGAAGTTCAATGCTGCACAAAAGAACTATTCTACAATAGAAAAGGAATTACTGGCGATTGTGCTGTCACTCAGGCACTTCGAGGTGTATGTTCCAGCCTATGGCCCAGTCGTGGTTATCTACACTGATCATCACCCTTTGAGATTCCTAAATCAATTTCACAATCGCAATATGAGACTGACCCGGTGGTCATTGATGTTGCAGGAGTATAACCTGGACATCCGGCATATTGCGGGATGTGACAATGTGATTGCGGATTGTTTATCGAGGGTAGATGATCAGTCGTAGGCTATCACAGGTGTATGATCCCGAAGAGATTGACACACGGGTAGCCTCCTGCTTTGGTTTGAGTAGTATTTTGCGCTTGGTGCTTGTTGGCTCGCGGTTGTAGCCCAGCGTATTGGGTCGTAAAGCAGGATTGTTGAGCGTTTGGTATAGAAGAAAATAGGCTGCCCTTATAGTGCAGCCGGGAAAAAAACATATTAAAATATAAAAATCATATAAAAACTCTTTCTTTTTGATATAGATAATTGTATAAGTTTGTCATAGCCTATAGTGTTTGAGTAGTCCACGAACTATCAAACGGCTGAGCTGCTGTAAGCTCGCTCTGGGAGCATGATATTATGTCTTTTACTATTGTTGGGAGGAGTTATGAAATGTGAATTTTTTTTTTTAAGATGTGTTTTAGTGATAAACTCAGCGTTGTTTTAGTGCCATGCGGTCGCTGGGTGTGAGGGGTTTGATGGGGTTCTGTATATCAGATTTTAGCTCAGGGTTGAGCAAGTAAAATCTTGGGGGAGGTGTGACGCATGTCGAGTATGAGCATGCTGTACAGAACGCCCAGTCAGGCCCCACTCTCGCTAGGATCGTCAGGGCAGGAACTTTGGCTGTAGTCTGTGTAGAGTTTCCTAACTTAGTTTATGTGAGCCGTTGTACTATAAGTATTATAAATATGTATTTTGTTTTCATCTGAGTCAACGAGTTCTATTTTATATCATTAGTTATAAGTATTGTGTGTGGGACTTATATGTAATGATGAGAGGAGAGAGAGAGAGATATTACGTAACGGGGACCAGTGAGTGCGCCACGCGGGCAGATAGGCCTAATTCCCTCCTCCCTCCTCCCTTCCTCCCTCTCAGCGCGTGGGAAGTTCTTTGTCGATCCCAGATTGAGAGAGAATATGACGTCATGATTGCCAGTGGGCGGTCCTTAAGTAGTTTGAGATATGCCGCTAGAGGGCCGAGTATAAAAAGAGAGGTTCTGGCCACCATTCTTCAGAACTCATCAGGCAAAGCGACTTCTCATATCCCTTGCAACTATCCATATTCTTCCGACTGATGTGAACTTTCTCTACTCTCTGAACAGCCTATCTTCTTCTCTTCTCGTCCCTGTTTAACCTCCATGACCCCTTTGGTGCAGATTTAGTCAGCCAAAGTATTATCGCTTGAGTTCTCACAAGATAAGTGCCTGTTAGATAGCCTATTTTTGGAAGGGTTAACTAGAATAGGATTGATTGATGTTTGTTGCACTCGTATATGCATTTCCCTGTGTGCGATTATTCATGTTCCTGTTTTCTGCTGGTTTAGGCAATGCTAGACTGGGATAGGGTTTCTGAGTTGTGATTTCCTATGAGTACTAGGTTGCGGTTGAACCAGTCCAATTGCAACGGAGACGTGGAACGCCTAGGTGGTCTTTCTGACTGTGTACCGTGGGAGTTTAGCACTGTGTTGCGAGTGAGGGCTTTTGCCTATGCCACCCAACCCTGTTATCTCATTTGCTTGACTTTGAGAGGATCGCCAGGAGAGAACCAGATACTAGTGATCTGGATCTCTCAAGAGAGCATCCCGTCAATTACCGTAATTTGGCCGCACAGTCTTAAGGACCTCGCTAGGCTACGAGCCGCTTGCTCAGCCATTGTCTCTTAACCTTATGTATCCCAGCTAGACTTTGCTCGACCAGCAGATACAGTATAGTATTGAAGCTTCTCCTTATGTATATTATTGTTTAAGCACTATTGATTTCATGTGTGGCACGCTTAGCTACTTCAGAGATTAGTGGCCCACGAGCACAATCTTAGTAGGCTATTGCCAGTGCATTGTCGGAGTACTTCTTCTTAATGTTTGCCATATCCTATTGCTTATTCTTATAATTCTTCTTATGTCAATTTAAAGCCTTTAATTACCAGTGAGTTATTCATTAAATTGCTGTTCAAAATCCGATACTTACTTCTTACGAGTATTCGAGAAGCATCTAACTTATCAGAAGATTCCTTGCTTGATGCTCGAGGACTATTGTTTAACGTAACGTAATAGTGCCGATCCGAAGTAGAGGGTGGAGGACTTCTTAAGTTCTTAGTTCAAGGGTGGATTACTTCGGCTTCGGCCAACACTATTCTTTAGTGTTGTAGTACTTTCTTCTTTGTTTGATTGTTGACCAGACTAGATAACTCCCGTCTTGCTATTAGTCTGTTGTGTGAAACGCTAGTACCGAGTTCTTGTATACCCCGTTATAGCAGATAGAACTCTGGAGGGTAGTGGCGTTTTTTGTTCGGCTGGCAGTACTCTGGGGTTGGGATCGTGTGTTTCCGTTGTGGCAGCGAGCCATACTCGAGTCCTGTGTAAGAGCCCTAGTGTACCCGAGTGCCCGGTCGTAACAATATATAGAACACTTGTATATATAGAACACTTGTATATATAGAACACTTGTATATAGAGAACACTTTGTGACGCATGTCGAGTATGAGCATGCTGTACAGAACGCCCAGTCAGGCCCCACTCTCGCTAGGATCGTCAGGGCAGGAACTTTGGCTGTAGTCTGTGTAGAGTTTCCTAACTCAGTTTATGTGAACCGTTGTACTATAAGTATTATCATTATGTATTTTGTTTTCTTCTAAGTCAACGAGTTCTATTTTATATCATTAGATATAAGTATTGTGTGTGGGACTTGTATGTAATGATGAGAGGAGGGATATTACGTGGCGTGGGGTCGGTGAGTGCGCCACGCGGGCCGGTAGGCCTAATTCCCTCCTCCCTTCCTCCCTTTCAGCGCGTGGGAAGTTCTTTGTCAATCCCAGATTGAGAGAATATGACGTCATGATTGCCAGTGGGCGGTCCTTAAGTAGTTTGAGATATGCCGCTAGAGGGCCGAGTATAAAAAGAGAGGTTTTTGCCACCATGCTTCAGAACTCATCAGGCAAAGCGACTTCTCATATCCCTTGCAACTATCCATATTCTTCCGACTGATGTGAACTTTCTCTACTCTCTGAACAGCCTACCTTCTTCTCTTCTCGTCCCTGTTTATAACCTCAATGACCCCTTTGGTGCAGATTTAGTCAGCCAAAGTATTATCGCTTGAGTTCTCACGAGATAAGTGCCTGTTAGATAGCCTATTTTTGGAAGGGTTAACTAGAATAGGATTGATTGATGTTTGTTGCACTCGTATATGTATTTCCCTGTGTACTATTATTCATGTTCCTGTTTTCTGCTGGTTTAGGTAATGCTAGACTGGGATAGGGTTCCTCGAGTTGTGATTTCCTATGAGTGCTAGGTTGGTTGAACCAGCACAATTGCAACGGAGACGTGGGAAGCCTAGGGGGTCTTTTTGATTGTGTACCGTGGGAGTTTAGCACTGTGTTGCGAGTGAGGGCTTTTGCCTGTGCCACCCAACACTGTGCTATCTCATTTGCTTGACTTTGAGAGGATCGCCAGGAGAGAACCAGATACTAGTGATCTGGATCTCTCAAGAGAGCATCCCGTCAATTACCGTAATTTGGCCGCACAGTCTTAAGGACCTCGCTAGGCTACGAGCCGCTTGCTCAGCCATTGTCTCTTAACCTTAGATATCCCAGCTAGACTTTGCTCGACCAGCAGATACAGTATAGTATTGAAACTTCTCCTTATGTATATTATTGTTTAAGCATTATTGATTTCATGCGTGGCACGCTTAGCTACTTCAGAGATTAGTGGCCCACGAGCACAATCTTAGTAGGCTATTGCCAGTGCATTGTCGGAGTACTTCTTAATGTTTGCCATATCCTATTGCTTATTCTTATAATTCTTCTTATGTCAATTTAAAGCCTTTAATTACCAGTGAGTTATTCATTAAATTGCTGTTCAAAATCCGATACTTACTTCTTATGAGTATTCGAGAAGCATCTAACTTATCAGAAGATTCCTTGCTTGATGCTCGAGGACTATTGTTTAGCGTAACGTAATAGTGCCGATCCGAAGTAGAGGGTGGAGGACTTCTTAAGTTCTTAGTTCAAGGGTGGATTACTTCGGCTTCGGCCAACACTATTCTTTAGTGTTGTAGTACTTTCTTCTTTGTTTGATTGTTGACCAGACTAGATAACTCCCGTCTTGCTATTAGTCTGTTGTGTGAAACGCTAGTACCGAGTTCTTGTATACCCCGTTATAGCAGATAGAACTCTGGAGGGTAGTGGCGTTTTTTGTTCGGCTGGCAGTACTCTGGGGTTGGGATCGTGTGTTTCCGTTGTGGCAGCGAGCCATACTCGAGTCCTGTGTAAGAGCCCTAGTGTACCCGAGTGCCCGGTCGTAACAAATGGCGACCTTGCTTAGGATTTTGTGAACAGTATAATTTTTTGCAGAGTTGTACAACATTTGTTTGTTCGTATTTTAGCGTACATATTGAAGAATATTTTTTTTTGTAAGGCAATTAGGAGAGCATTTAAGAGACTCCAGTTAATTTAGTAATTAGTGCTTGCATAAGGGAGTTTAACACTTTTGTCTCGAGAATTTTTTGGTGAACTTCAGTATGTCGGGCCCTAGTACTGACGAGGAGCGAGAGATGCTAAGTGAGGAGGTGCCGTTAGTAACTAGTGAGGAGGATGCTAGACTTTTTGTGAGTAAGCAGTACCATGTGACGGAGGAGAGGCTGACTGGGGTGAATGTTTATGGCTTGCACCTGATAGCCAAGGTTTTGGGTCTATCCAATGTAGGAGGGATGTCCAAGGGGGAGCTGATTTCCTGGGTGTTGCGTGGGCGACATGGGGTTTCGGAGGAGAGGGCGTTTGGGGGGGTTCCTCCCCAGATCCCCTCTCACTCGACTCCCACAGTGCCGTCCACTCAGTTGCCGGAGGTTAGCACTCTCCCACAGAGGGATGAGCATTGGAAGATTGGAGTGCCCTCGGGCGGTGCGTATGGTGGTTCCCCAGTTCTTGCCCCCCCTCCTTCAGTAGTGGCAGCTCCCTCTTCCGGCCTGTCTCCTGAGATGATATTTAGACTTGAGCTTGCTAAAATTGAGTCTAGGAAGCAGGAGATGGAGAATGAGGCTAGGAAGCAGGAGATGGAGAATGAGACTAGGAGGCAGGAGAATGAGACTAGGAGGCAGGAGAATGAGACTAGGAAGCAGGAGAATGAGACTAGGAAGCAGGAGAAGGAGATTGAGGCTGAGATCAGGAGGCACGAGGCTGAGCTTAGGTACGACTCAGAGAAATATTGTGCTCAGATAGACTTAGATAAGACTCGTGCAGAGTCGACAGGGATTCGGATGGGCCGTGAGGGCCAAGTAAGAGAACAGTCCTTGTCCCACTTAGTCAAATTGGTGCCGGCATTTAGTGAAACTGAAGTCACAGAATTTTTTAATCGTTTTGAGAAGAAGTGTAGGGAGCATAATTGGCCTGAAGAGAAGTGGGCAGCTCTAGTCTCCTCAAGACTTACGGGTAAGGGTCTGAAGGCTTATGATGCACTGCCTTTAGAGTCTTGCATTGACTACCCAGTATTGAAGAGAGCTGTCCTACGGGCATACGAGTTGCAACCAGAAACATATCGATTGAAGTTTCGGGGTGTTACGAAGACTAGGGAGGCGACCTTTCTTGAACATGCCCGGGACTTAAAAGATGCACTTGCTAACTGGACACGTTCTGAGAAAGCTGAGACGGCCGAACAGTTGACTGAGCTGTTTCTGCTCGAGCAGTTTTATAAGTGTACTGGTGCAGATATGACTTTAACTATTAAAGAAAAGAACCCTAAAACTCTACAGGAGGCAGCTGAGATGGCTGACCTCCGGCTATCATTAATTCGTGGGTGCGGGTCTGCCCAGCGTAGTGAGGCAGGTAACAAGGGGCGTGACACCCCACCCCCCCGAGTTAGTGATATACATTATGCAAACAAGTACAAGAGCTATGATACCAAGACTGACCACAAGACTAGCACCGTCCCATTTAAGAAGGGGCCGGGCCCTTCCCAGTACCAAGGGAAGCCCAGAGGGGAGTTGGAGTGTTATCTTTGTCATGAAAAGGGGCACTTTGCAAGAGTCTGTCCTAGCAAACCACCTACAGCAGCTGTGTCTTTGGCCTGCAACATTGGTGTGTCTCCGAAGTCTTCTGAGTTTGCCCGGGGCAGTTCGTCAGAGACTGAGGCACAGCCAATGCAGAAACACCTGAGAGGCTCGAACCCTGCTCAGGATGTTTTTTGCGACCATAGAGGACGGGGTTGCGTGATGTGGGCGGGGCGCAAGCATGGAGTAGAGGTCTTGCGTGATACAGGTGCTTCCCAGACTCTGATGAACAATTTGACTGGCTACCCTATAAATGCGGCTCGGGTGGTAGTGGTGCAGGGTATTAATGCAACTCGGTCATACCCGCTGGTGCGGTTGGAGTTGGAGGTGGATGGTGTGACACGTGAATTGGATGTCGGGATTGTGGAGAAACTGCCAGTGGAGGGCGTCGACCTTCTTCTCGGCAACGACTTTGCAATGCCCGCTTCTGAGGTTCTACCCTTAGTCGTTGCCGAGAGGACGGCCGACGTGAGTAGGGAAGAGCAAGAGTGTATCGAGCGGTGCCAGACACAACCCATGGCGTGTGTTGTCACCCGAGCTCGGGCAGCTAAAGTGTCACAGCCTAGTCCTCCGTCTTCAGACCAGCAGAGGAACGATCAACAGGAGGAGGCTAAAGCTGGAGTTGGTTTTAAGAGTTTTGACTCGGCGGCTCTCCTGGGTGATTTAGTATTGGCACCTATGTTGGAGTCTGGAGAGGCCCCAGGACCTGTCACAGCTAGTGAGGAGGTAGGGCCGGAAGAGACTCCGAGGCAGCAACGTTGCACACGGAGAGAAAAAAGGGTTGCTCAGTTTGATATTGGGGAAGGACTTGGGTTGCTTCGGAAGCATCTGGACAGGTTGGCTCCCTCAGATATTTGTAAACTGCAGTTGGAGGATCCGGAAGTTCAGAAGTGTGGTAATGGTGCTGTCGAGATTAAACACGAGGACGGGGAAGCATGTCATGTGAACCTGTTGGAGGAGTTTGTGAGGCAACCACCTGAGCAGCCTACTGTCCCTGCGTTGGTCTGCCGCGGCCAAGGTGGAGAAGGAGAGGGGGGCAGTAGGGCACAGGTGGAGGAGAGTAGGGATTGTCATGTCTCGGCGAAGCAGTGGGCGGGGGACACGAGTCTGGTGGCTGTGGAAGCGCTAGAGCACCTGCCTGAGCAGCAGTGTGCAGCACTCCAGCACCAGCTCGGTTCATACCCCACTGGTCGTGCCGAGCCCCTGAGTCTCACAACTCGGGCGGTGCGAGATGTTCCGCAGGCAGGTCATGTGACTGTTAAAAGACCGTTAGCCTCGTTGTTTCGGTGGTTTAAGGTGGGCGACGAGGCCTTGGCATGGTTGCCAGGTCAGGGTCGACCCATGGCTGCCAAGGGTGGTGGTCAAAAGGAGGACATTGAGCAGATTGGTAAGGTCGGCTGTGGTATCGCAGTGCCCGGTCGTCGCATAGCCTCCCAATGCTGCTCTAGTCTAATGCAACAGCCCTACCATAGACCGACTGTATCTGGCCATGTCGCTGAAAGCGGTGATGCTGCGCAGGCAGATGTCGTCACAAGGAATGTGGGGGTGCGCATGTACGGTATCGGCGGGGAAGCCTTAGCAATAATGAACTGTGGGAGTGACTGCACGGGTGGTACTGATTGTCCCTCTCATGACCTGGCTGTTCTAGGGACGAAGGTGGAGAAGGAGGGAGACTACAGGTTAGAAGCTGCGGTCTCGGCTGGGTTGTGGGAGGGCACAAGGCATGTTGTTCGTGGAGACAGTGCAAGGCAGTTATTTACTAGGCTATGGCAGTACTTTCGCATGTTTGTTGCTTCTCCAGGCCTGAGGTACGGGGTAGAATCCGACATGCAGGCTGGAGATAGTGCAAGGCTCAGTTTAATTCCCTGCCGTATAAATCCTGCTCGACAGCCTATGGTGCAAGCAGAGCTGGATTACGTGTGGACGAAGGATCTGAGGGATAAGGAATGTCGTGAGTGGTCGTTGCGTGTAACTTTGTCCGAGCGCGCTAAAGAGGTATGTGGTTTTGTTGTGGACGGGAGTACCTACCAGTGCAATGTTATGCCCTACGGACTTAAGAATGCACCAGCAACGTGTCAGAGCCTGATGAATGAAAGTGAAAAGGACAATGATGCGCTGGGGCATTTCGAGATCTATGTTCCAGCCTATGGTCCGGTCGGTGTAGTTTGCCCAGATCATTACCCTCTCAAGATCTTGGACCCGTTTCACAATCGGAGTATGAGGCTGACCAGGTGGTCACTAAGGTTATTGGTATATAACCTGGACATAAGCCATATTGCCGGTTGTGACAACGAGGTTGCATGTGGTCGTTCAGGGGTATATGATCCTGGGTAAATTGACACACGGGTAGCCTCCTGCTTTGGTTTGAGTAGTATTTTGCGCTTGGTGCTTGTTGGCTCGCGGTTGTAGCCCAGCGTATTGGGTCGTAAAGCAGGAGTTGAGCGTTTGGTATAGAAGAAAATAGGCTGCCCTTATAGTGCAGCCGGGAAAAAACATATTAAAATATAAAAATCATATAAAAACTCTTTCTTTTTGATGAAGATAATTGTATAAGTTTGTCATAGCCTATAAGGTTTGAGTAGTCCACGAACTATCAAACGGCTGAGCTGCTGTAAGCTCGCTCTGGGAGCATGATATTATGTCTTTTACTATTGTTGGGAGGAGTTATGAAATGTGAATTTTTTTTTTATATAAGATGTGTTTTAGTGATAAACTCAGCGTTGTTTTAGTGCCATGCGGTCGCTGGGTGTGAGGGGTTTGATGGGGTTCTGTATATCAGATTTTAGCTCAGGGTTGAGCAAGTAAAATCTTGGGGGAGGTGTGACGCATGTCGAGTATGAGCATGCTGTACAGAACGCCCAGTCAGGCCCCACTCTCGCTAGGATCGTCAGGGCAGGAACTTTGGCTGTAGTCTGTGTAGAGTTTCCTAACTCAGTTTATGTGAACCGTTGTACTATAAGTATTATCATTATGTATTTTGTTTTCTTCTAAGTCAACGAGTTCTATTTTATATCATTAGATATAAGTATTGTGTGTGGGACTTGTATGTAATGATGAGAGGAGGGATATTACGTGGCGTGGGGTCGGTGAGTGCGCCACGCGGGCCGGTAGGCCTAATTCCCTCCTCCCTTCCTCCCTTTCAGCGCGTGGGAAGTTCTTTGTCAATCCCAGATTGAGAGAATATGACGTCATGATTGCCAGTGGGCGGTCCTTAAGTAGTTTGAGATATGCCGCTAGAGGGCCGAGTATAAAAAGAGAGGTTTTTGCCACCATGCTTCAGAACTCATCAGGCAAAGCGACTTCTCATATCCCTTGCAACTATCCATATTCTTCCGACTGATGTGAACTTTCTCTACTCTCTGAACAGCCTACCTTCTTCTCTTCTCGTCCCTGTTTATAACCTCAATGACCCCTTTGGTGCAGATTTAGTCAGCCAAAGTATTATCGCTTGAGTTCTCACGAGATAAGTGCCTGTTAGATAGCCTATTTTTGGAAGGGTTAACTAGAATAGGATTGATTGATGTTTGTTGCACTCGTATATGTATTTCCCTGTGTACTATTATTCATGTTCCTGTTTTCTGCTGGTTTAGGTAATGCTAGACTGGGATAGGGTTCCTCGAGTTGTGATTTCCTATGAGTGCTAGGTTGGTTGAACCAGCACAATTGCAACGGAGACGTGGGAAGCCTAGGGGGTCTTTTTGATTGTGTACCGTGGGAGTTTAGCACTGTGTTGCGAGTGAGGGCTTTTGCCTGTGCCACCCAACACTGTGCTATCTCATTTGCTTGACTTTGAGAGGATCGCCAGGAGAGAACCAGATACTAGTGATCTGGATCTCTCAAGAGAGCATCCCGTCAATTACCGTAATTTGGCCGCACAGTCTTAAGGACCTCGCTAGGCTACGAGCCGCTTGCTCAGCCATTGTCTCTTAACCTTAGATATCCCAGCTAGACTTTGCTCGACCAGCAGATACAGTATAGTATTGAAACTTCTCCTTATGTATATTATTGTTTAAGCATTATTGATTTCATGCGTGGCACGCTTAGCTACTTCAGAGATTAGTGGCCCACGAGCACAATCTTAGTAGGCTATTGCCAGTGCATTGTCGGAGTACTTCTTAATGTTTGCCATATCCTATTGCTTATTCTTATAATTCTTCTTATGTCAATTTAAAGCCTTTAATTACCAGTGAGTTATTCATTAAATTGCTGTTCAAAATCCGATACTTACTTCTTATGAGTATTCGAGAAGCATCTAACTTATCAGAAGATTCCTTGCTTGATGCTCGAGGACTATTGTTTAGCGTAACGTAATAGTGCCGATCCGAAGTAGAGGGTGGAGGACTTCTTAAGTTCTTAGTTCAAGGGTGGATTACTTCGGCTTCGGCCAACACTATTCTTTAGTGTTGTAGTACTTTCTTCTTTGTTTGATTGTTGACCAGACTAGATAACTCCCGTCTTGCTATTAGTCTGTTGTGTGAAACGCTAGTACCGAGTTCTTGTATACCCCGTTATAGCAGATAGAACTCTGGAGGGTAGTGGCGTTTTTTGTTCGGCTGGCAGTACTCTGGGGTTGGGATCGTGTGTTTCCGTTGTGGCAGCGAGCCATACTCGAGTCCTGTGTAAGAGCCCTAGTGTACCCGAGTGCCCGGTCGTAACAACTTGCATATAGAGAACACTTGTATATAGAGAACACTTGTATATAGAGAACACTTGTATATATAGAACACTTGTATATATAGAACACTTGTATATATAGAACACTTGTATATAGAGAACACTTGTATATAGAGAACACTTGTATATAGAGAACACTTGTATATAGAGAACACTTGTATATAGAGAACACTTGTATATAGAGAACACTTGTATATATAGAACACTTGTATATATAGAACACTTGTATATATAGAACACTTGTATATATAGAACACTTGTATATATAGAACACTTGTATATAGAGAACACTTGTATATAGAGAACACTTGTATATAGAGAACACTTGTATATATAGAACACTTGTATATAGAGAACACTTGTATATAGAGAACACTTGTATATAGAGAACACTTGTATATATAGAACACTTGTATATATAGAACACTTGTATATATAGAACACTTGTATATATAGAACACTTGTATATATAGAACACTTGTATATAGAGAACACTTGTATATATAGAACACTTGTATATATAGAACACTTGTATATAGAGAACACTTGTATATAGAGAACACTTGTATATAGAGAACACTTGTATATATAGAACACTTGTATATAGAGAACACTTGTATATAGAGAACACTTGTATATAGAGAACACTTGTATATAGAGAACACTTGTATATAGAGAACACTTGTATATAGAGAACACTTGTATATAGAGAACACTTGTATATAGAGAACACTTGTATATAGAGAACACTTGTATATAGAGAACACTTGTATATATAGAACACTTGTATATATAGAACACTTGTATATAGAGAACACTTGTATATAGAGAACACTTGTATATAGAGAACACTTGTATATATAGAACACTTGTATATATAGAACACTTGTATATATAGAACACTTGTATATATAGAACACTTGTATATATAGAACACTTGTATATAGAGAACACTTGTATATAGAGAACACTTGTATATAGAGAACACTTGTATATAGAGAACACTTGTATATAGAGAACACTTGTATATAGAGAACACTTGTATATATAGAACACTTGTATATATAGAACACTTGTATATAGAGAACACTTGTATATATAGAACACTTGTATATATAGAACACTTGTATATATAGAACACTTGTATATATAGAACACTTGTATATAGAGAACACTTGTATATAGAGAACACTTGTATATAGAGAACACTTGTATATATAGAACACTTGTATATATAGAACACTTGTATATAGAGAACACTTGTATATAGAGAACACTTGTATATAGAGAACACTTGTATATAGAGAACACTTGTATATATAGAACACTTGTATATATAGAACACTTGTATATATAGAACACTTGTATATAGAGAACACTTGTATATAGAGAACACTTGTATATAGAGAACACTTGTATATATAGAACACTTGTATATATAGAACACTTGTATATAGAGAACACTTGTATATAGAGAACACTTGTATATAGAGAACACTTGTATATAGAGAACACTTGTATATATAGAACACTTGTATATATAGAACACTTGTATATATAGAACACTTGTATATATAGAACACTTGTATATAGAGAACACTTGTATATAGAGAACACTTGTATATAGAGAACACTTGTATATATAGAACACTTGTATATAGAGAACACTTGTATATATAGAACACTTGTATATATAGAACACTTGTATATAGAGAACACTTGTATATAGAGAACACTTGTATATAGAGAACACTTGTATATAGAGAACACTTGTATATAGAGAACACTTGTATATAGAGAACACTTGTATATAGAGAACACTTGTATATATAGAACACTTGTATATATAGAACACTTGTATATATAGAACACTTGTATATAGAGAACACTTGTATATATAGAACACTTGTATATATAGAACACTTGTATATATAGAACACTTGTATATATAGAACACTTGTATATATAGAACACTTGTATATAGAGAACACTTGTATATATAGAACACTTGTATATAGAGAACACTTGTATATAGAGAACACTTGTATATATAGAACACTTGTATATATAGAACACTTGTATATATAGAACACTTGTATATATAGAACACTTGTATATATAGAACACTTGTATATATAGAACACTTGTATATAGAGAACACTTGTATATAGAGAACACTTGTATATATAGAACACTTGTATATAGAGAACACTTGTATATAGAGAACACTTGTATATATAGAACACTTGTATATAGAGAACACTTGTATATAGAGAACACTTGTATATAGAGAACACTTGTATATAGAGAACACTTGTATATAGAGAACACTTGTATATAGAGAACACTTGTATATAGAGAACACTTGTATATAGAGAACACTTGTATATAGAGAACACTTGTATATATAGAACACTTGTATATAGAGAACACTTGTATATAGA
Organism: Lithodes maja; assembly: GCA_037953745.1. Taxonomy (NCBI): domain Eukaryota; kingdom Metazoa; phylum Arthropoda; class Malacostraca; order Decapoda; family Lithodidae; genus Lithodes; species Lithodes maja. Next base: position 18,631 of record JBAKBP010035421.1, read on the forward strand.
GAACACTTGTATATATAGAACACTTGTATATAGAGAACACTTGTATATAGAGAACACTTGTATATAGAGAACACTTGTATATAGAGAACACTTGTATATAGAGAACACTTGTATATAGAGAACACTTGTATATAGAGAACACTTGTATATAGAGAACACTTGTATATAGAGAACACTTGTATATAGAGAACACTTGTATATAGAGAACACTTGTATATAGAGAACACTTGTATATAGAGAACACTTGTATATAGAGAACACTTGTATATAGAGAACACTTGTATATAGAGAACACTTGTATATAGAGAACACTTGTATATAGAGAACACTTGTATATAGAGAACACTTGTATATAGAGAACACTTGTATATAGAGAACACTTGTATATATAGAACACTTGTATATATAGAACACTTGTATATAGAGAACACTTGTATATAGAACACTTGTATATAGAGAACACTTGTATATAGAGAACACTTGTATATAGAGAACACTTGTATATATAGAACACTTGTATATATAGAACACTTGTATATAGAGAACACTTGTATATATAGAACACTTGTATATATAGAACACTTGTATATATAGAACACTTGTATATAGAGAACACTTGTATATATAGAACACTTGTATATAGAGAACACTTGTATATAGAGAACACTTGTATATAGAGAACACTTGTATATATAGAACACTTGTATAATACTCATAGAACACTTGTATATATAGAACACTTATATATAGAACACTTGTATATATAGAACACTTGTATATATAGAACACTTGTATATAGAGAACACTTGTATATAGAGAGACACTTGTATATAGAGAACCACTTGTATATAGAGAACACTTGTATATAGAGAACACTTGTATATATAGAACACTTGTATATAGAACACTTGT
>JBAKBP010035422.1:0-19541 GCA_037953745.1 Lithodes maja
CCAGGAAAAGACTGTAGAGAACACAAGGACAGATAAATTACGTTACTCTACTATACCGGCACTACGAGCGAGCTGTAGTCTCTGGTACTACACTCGCTCCTGGCTCGGTATGCAAATCAAGGCTAAGTCCTCGCCCCTCTACAGACAACTCCTGGGCATGGTCGGGCTCTTACACATGGCACCAGTCTAGTCACAAATTGGATGATGAGCGGGGCATATAACTCGTGAACATGTAGAACGTTCACCAACTATCCTCATCAAGAAGATCGCTGTTCACATTAACCCCTTAAATCTAATACATGTAAATATATGCTTGTCCTAAGAGTAATACGAGAGGTGAGTGCTGAAACTCCTTTAGGACCTCAAGGGAAGGTTATGCATTTAAATAGAGAGAAGAATGAAATGAGAGTAATGTCGTCAGAGAGAAAGAGTGCAACCGTGAGAAATTGGGAGAGAGGGCAAGGGATGTTAGAATCTCAAAGGTTCTAGGCAACCTGATCATGGAACACACAGCGAGCCTCCAGGCAATGTGCTGTACGACAACATGGGCAGCCCAGGCAGCATAGGCAGGCGGCAATGGACTACCAACCCTGTCGCGCCTAGCTATAAGCGCAAGGCTGCCAACCAGTCCATACGTCTGGCAACCACCCCCCCGGCAGCGTGGCGCGTTGCTACCCTCTCGCTCTGAAGCCCAACTCACTCTCTCTCTCTGAACTCCCATTGTCTTATCTATCAACTTCTCTATTGATACTACATATTAAATGGAAGGTCTCGACATGGCTTAAAACAAAACCCACCACTGGTTAGCACATGACGAGACCTTTGCAGAGATACAAAGAACATAGTTATAAGTTGTCACACTCAATATACATAGCTGCTGACGGTAGCCAGCACGGTACAGTGGTACGGGCGGTACAGCGGAGTACCAAGGAGTACAATCAGGTTGCGTTGCCACGCTCTGGGTGCGTCACAGCCCCCCCAAGATTTTAGATAATCGACCTTAGAAGCATTATCAAAATCTGACAGGCAACCAACCGACCTGCTACCCTTAGCTGCCACTAATTGCAAAAGGTGCACAACAACTGAAGTGTGAATTATACATAAAACACAATATCGCATGCATCATGCTACAACAATAAAGACTTACAAAACTAAAAAAAAAATTTCTCGTTTATTTTATTGTTTTATAATCTTTTTGGACGGCGTTATGATAGCCTAATTTTACTCCTGCTCAACCCACACACCGTGCACGACTATCTTGGATCATCAACCCTTGATAGACAATCTGCTATCACGTTCTCACTCCCGGCAATATGCTGAATGTTGAGATTATACTCTTGGAGCATTAGGGACCACCTGGTCAACCGCATATTCCGATTGTGAAACTGATTTAGGAATTTCAAGGGATGATGGTCCGTATAAATCGTCACTACCGGGCCGTAGGCTGGAACATAAACTTCGAAATGTTTGAGCGACAAAACGATAGCAAGAAGCTCCTTCTCTGTAGTCGAGTAATTCCTTTGTGCCGAATTAAACTTGCGAGAAAAGAAGCTCACTGGGTGTTCCAAGCCCTCGGAATCAGTCTGCAGTAACACTGCCCCGGCACCCACACCGCTGGCATCAGTCGCCAGCTGAAAACTCCTGGAGAAGTCTGGGGCTCTCAAAATCGGATGTGTACACAGCAGGTGCTTGACTAGGTCGAAAGCCCTCTGACACTCCGCAGCCCAACAGAACTTCACTGACTTCGACAGTAGATCAGTTAACGGTGCTAAGACAGTAGAGTATCCCCGGATGAAGCGCCTATAATAGCCTATCATACCTAGGAACCGCATGACCTGGCGCTTAGTGGTGGGCCTGGGAAACATATTGATAGCCTGTATCTTGCTCAGGGGGGGGCACACCCGGCCTAACCCGACCACGAAGCCAAGATACTGCACAGTAGCCTTTACAAACTCGCACTTCCTCAGGTTCACCACCAGCCCAGCATCGTGCAACTTCCCAAACAGGGTCTCTAAGTGCCTTAGGTGATTTTCAAAATCGTCATCATACACTATCACGTCATCAAGGTAGACCGTGCAGTTAGGGATTTCGTCACAAATATCGTTCATCAGGTTCTGAAACGTGGCAGGTGCGTTCTTAAGCCCATAAGGCATTACGTTACATTGGTAGGTCTTGCCATCTACCACAAAACCACAAACTTGCTTAGCTCGGTCCGACAGGGGTACTTGCCAGTAGCCTTTTACAAGATCAATTTTAGTAAGGTACTTTGCATTCCCTATCTTGTCCACGCTTGTCGTCAACTCGAGGCAAAGGGTAAGGGTTGGTAGTGGTCAAGCCATTTAGCCTACGAAAATCTATGCAGAACCGCACCTTGCCGTCAGGTTTTGGCTGCAACGTGACGGGTGATGTCCACTTCACATAACCTTCAGTGATCATCCCTCTCTCAACCATGTACTTTAACTCCTCCCGTAAAGCTGGCAACTTTACCGGGGGCACACGGTAGGGCACTGACTTGAAGGGCACATTATCACCGACGTCCACGTCGTGCGTTACCTGAGTAGTGAGACCTGGGTGTTCGGCGAAAACAGAGGGGTATGACCTGAACAGGCCTAGGACAGCAGCACCCTGGTGCTCAGGCAGGTGACTTACAGCTTGCCTAGCCTCTTGTTCAGTATTCCCCGCCCACTGTTCCGCGGAAATGACACAGTCCCAGCTATCCTCCTCAGCAGCATGACTGTCCCCACCTCCTTCTCCACCCTGGCCGCTGCTGGCCAGCACAGGGACAGTGAGAGGCTCTGAGGGGCGTCTCACATACTCTTTCATGAGGTTAACATGACATAACTGATGTTTTTTTCTACGGTCAGGTGTTGCAACGAGATAATCAAGGTCGGACAGTTTCTTAGCCACCACATACGGCCCAATAAACTTGGCAGAAAGGGGGTGTCCAGGCAAAGGTAAAAGCAACATTACCTCCTGACCCACCGAAAACTCCCGAAGCTTCACCTTGGCGTCATACTGGTGCTTCATGACCGCCTGTGCATTAACCAAGTTATTACCTGCCGCTGCCATGCAACCTATAAGTCTCTCCCGGCTCTCAAGGATATATTTAAGTACAGACCCCGGCTTCTCTTCGCCCTCCCAGATCTCTTTCACCATACTTAAAGGTCCTCTCACATTATGGCCAAAGACTAGTTGATTTGGACTGAACCCCAGGCTCTCTCCTGGGACTTCACGTGCAGCGAACAGAACATACGGCAGACCCAAATCCCAATCAGTGTCATGTTCTGCACAGTAACAGCGTAGCATACTCTTCAGGGTCGAGTGCCACCGCTCCAAGACTCCCTGACTCTCGGGATGGTAGGCCGACGACACTACAGAACATATACCGTGCAACTGAAGGGTTTGCTTGAACAATTTGGATGTAAAATTGCTCCCCTGGTCTGACTGCACCTCACGTGGAAATCCATAACGGGAACAGAACAATAATAAGTTTTTAACAACTGCCTTTGCCGAGCCGTTTCTCATGGGGTATGCGTCCGGGTATCTCGTAGCCACATCCATGATTGTCAACAGGAATTTATTGCCACTACTAGTAGGCGGGAAAGGGCCAACCAAATCTACTACAACTTTGCTGAACGGAGGCCCGGTGACAGGTATGGGAAACAAAGGTGCCTTCGGGATTGTCTGGTTAGGCTTCCCCGTTGTCTGGCAGGTCGCACACCCAGCCACCCATGCACAGACATCAGCCTTGACCCCAGGCCACCAGAAAAACCTGCCCAATGCCGCCAATGTTTTTGTTACCCCCAAATGACCCGCCACCGGCACATCATGCGCCAGACACAATAAGGACTCTCTATACTTATTTGGAACAACCACCTGGTCTACTACCCTCGCACCGCCCTCCCACTTCGATTTGGGGTCTAGAAATCTGCGGTACAATATCCTGTTGAGCCTAAAGAAATCTCCCGGCTTCGCATCCCCATCTTCCTCCAACTCTATGGCACCATTGCTATAACGAGCTAGGCTAGCGTCTTGCAGCTGCTGCTCACTAATGTCCCTGGGCGTCAATGCATCAAGATGGTTTTGTAATAAGACATTACCCCGGCTAGTAGGCTCTACTGCCTTAGTGGCTCTCGCTACAGCTCTTGCCTCACGCGAAGTCTTACCCAACTCTGCCTTGTTACGCACCATATCTGGGCCAGAGTCAACTCCCGTGTTTATTATAGGTCCAAGTACCGAATCACCGAGAAGTGCAGCAGAATCAATGTCCCTTTTCCTGCCCTTAGCAACCTTCTCCTGATCCTTCCTCCACTGTCCCCGAGGTTGAGTGCTAGGCTGTGCAGGAGCCGCAGAGCGAGATCGGGTTACCACACAGGCCATCTCATCCTGTTGGCACCTCCCAACCCATTCCCGATTCTCACCATCCACGTCGGCCGCCCTCTCGGCAACGACTAAGGGTGGAGTCCCGGAAGTGGGCACCGCAAAGTCGTTGCCGAGAAGAAGGTCGACGCCCTCAACTGGCAAACACTCAACGATCCCTACATCCAGCTCCCTGCACACCTCTCCCACTCTCAACTCCAACCTCACAAGTGGGTATGACCTCGTAGCATTTATACCCTGCACCACAACAACTCTGGCCACATTTATCGGTTTCCCTGTGAAGTTCCTCAACAAAGTTTGCGAAGCCCCCGTATCCCTCAGCAAGTCAACCCTCCGTAGTTCACTCCCCCAGCTCACAAACCCGTGCCCCCGATGGCCACAGAAAGTGTCCCGGACAGGTGTCGAGCCTTCCGTACGCTTCTTTACCGCGTGTGCCTCAGCTGCTGACAACCTACCCCGGGCAGTTGCTGCAGCCTTCAGAGACACACCGATACTGTGAACCAATGACACCGGCTTAGCGGGAGTGTTACTAGGGCACTCACGTGAATAATGGCCTAGCTTCTGACATTTGTAACATTTCACATCCCCAATGGGCTTCTTCCCTTGTGCGGGCGAAGAAGGGGCCTGACCTTTAGTAAACGGGAGAGGCTTGTGTTTGTAGGTGTTATTAGGTGCAATGCATTTAGTGTGGTTATGTGTGTCATAGGATTTGTTATTATCAAAAACTCTGGTGGGTGGGGTATAGCGCCCCTTCTGCCCTGACTCAGCCCTCTGAGCGGCACCGCAACCACGAATCAATGATAATCTGAGGTCTGCCATCTTGGCAGCCTCCTCTACTGTCTTGGGACATTTTTCCTTAATGTTCAGCGTTAGATCGGTTCCAGTACATTGGTAAAACTGTTCCAGATAGAAAAGTTGCTTAATTTCCTCAGCCGACTCTGCGTGCTCGGACCGAAACCAGTTATTACCTGCATCTGTTAAGTCCCGTGCGTGCTCCATAAAACTGACGTCGCTCTTCTTATTCACGCCACGGAACTTCAATCTATAAGTTTCGGGTTGCAGTTCGTAGGCCCGGAGCACAGCCTCCTTCACCAGTCCATACACGACACTCTCGTCCAGTGACAGTGCATCGTAGGCTTTCAACCCCTTACCCACTAGACGTGATGAAACTAATGCTGCCCATTTAACCTCCGGCCAGTCATACTCACGACACTTCTTTTCGAAACGAGCAAAAAACTCAGTCACTGCTGTCTCATCAAATGCGGGTACTAACTTAATTAAATGCGAAAGTGAGTCTGTAACCCGGTGCCCACCACCGAGATGACGCCCCGTGGTCTCTACTCTAGACTTCTCGACATCCATTTCAGCCTGGTACCTGGTTGCATCCTGATTGGCTTGGATTCTAGCAACCTCTATGCGTTCTATACTAGACTGTTGACTCTCTTGCAACTTAAGCTTAGCTAGTTCTAGCTGAAATAACATCTCAGGAGACAGGCCTGGGGGGGGAGAGCACAAAATGGGGGATCCACACCGAGACGTGTTTACGGGTAAGCCAGCTTGCCATTGAGAACCCTCCTGCTGCATCGTGCTAAGCCTCGCTGGCTGAGGGCCCAGCTCAGGGGTAGAGTGGAATGGAGGCTTGGAGGGAACCCCCCAAGACCCCACTCCACCCACCGCCCCATCGCCATCACCCAACAAACATGCCACCAAATTCTTCTTGGGCCAACTGTCAGGACAGTCCCGCCCCAAAACCGTGGCTAAACAGCGAAGACCGTAACAATCAATAGCCTGCAGGCGCTGTTCGGTCAAAGGTGTCTGCAAAAATGCCCGGGCATCCCTCTCTCCACTTATAACACTCCCCTCCCTAAAGATCTGTTGTACTTGCTGGTTACTAGGCTGTACCGTGTTATCCTCCCCCGTAAATGATGAGTCATTAGACATAGTGCTGGTTATACAATTGCTGTTCATAAAAAAAAAAAAGTGCTTATTACTAATTGCAGTCTCGACTCACAAAATGTTAAAGATGCTTGAATGACTCTACTCTAGACACCCCCAACGAAACAATCTGCAAGTCCACCAATACAATAATGACACAATAAAAATTCCTCCAATATGCAAGAAAATTCTAGCCAGCTCTACTAGGTAGCATAGAATAGTTCTCCAAAAAACATGTGATAGGATACTACTGAATCTTGTGCAAGGTCGCCATTTTGTTACGGCTGGATCGGCAATACATATTCGGGATTCTTGATCGTAGGACAGAAATGGCTTATGTGACAACGACACGCTCGATTCCAGTCCCAAATACTATATGCTCCAGACAACAAAAGCACCAACGCCCTACAGAGTTATCGTCTATGGTAACGAGGTACCTTAACTCGGCGAAAGTGTACAACAGGGGTAGGCTATGAGGCTAAACTCACTCAGACATTTATAGGTTACGTTATTACTAAAGAAATGCAATACTCAAGAAACTACGTTAATATTAAGCCTCTAATAATGTAGAATAGAAGCAGGCTAAAGGTATGACAGTGAAATGCTAAATGACAAATGTACACGCCTACTTGAAAGCGCGTGCACTAGAATAACTGTCCCCTACTAACATGCACTAGCATGTAGCATACAAGATGTTCATGATCCAGTAGATACCTAATAATACACATGGAAGGAACATAAACAGTAGTCACTTATTGTAATAATGAATCTATATTTGGAATAACTAAAAGGTTGCAGGCAACAGTACTGCGCCGGTAGCCTACTACCGCATAGGCTACTTCGCTTCTCTCACTCTGTCTCCCCTCTGAGTCCGTATGCGCCCTACGCAATAGAACTCCGGAAACAGCAGCAAAACGACAGTGCAGTTAATTGATACATGAAAGTATTAATAGTGTTGTCTTGTGTGTGAGTAATGTGTATTGTAAAGTGTTACATACATAAACTTAAAGAGAGCTGCAATGCATAGTAAAATAAAGATATCACCCACTCATCATCCCCATGTGTTCTAGCTAGCAGGCCAAGTCACAGGAACAACGAGTCCCAGCACCGAAAGCGAGAACCCAGGAAAAGACTGCAGAGAACACAAGGACAGATAAATTACGTTACTCTACTATACCGGCACTACGAGCGAGCTGTAGTCTCTGGTACTGCACTCGCTCCTGGCTCGGTAGGCAAATCAAGGCTAAGTCCTCGCCCCTCTACAGACAACTCCTGGGCATGGTCGGGCTCTTACACATGGCACTAGTCTAGTCACAAATTGGATGATGAGCTGGGCATATAACTCGTGAACATGTAGAACGTTCACCAACTATCCTCATCAAGAAGATCGCTGTTCACATTAACCCCTTAAATCTAATACATGTAAATATATGCTTGTCCTAAGAGTAATACGAGAGGTGAGTGCTGAAACTCCTTTAGGACCTCAAGGGAAGGGTATGCATTTAAATAGAGAGAAGAATGAAATGAGAGTAATGTCGTCAGAGAGAAAGAGTGCAACCGTGAGAAATTGGGAGAGAGGGCAAGGGATGTTAGAATCTCAAAGGTTCTAGGCAACCTGGTCATAGAGCACACAGCGAGCCTCCAGGCAATGTGCAGTACGACAACATGGGCAGCCCAGGCAGCATAGGCAGGCGGCAATGGACTACCAACCCTGTCGCGCCTAGCTATAAGCGCAAGGCTGCCAACCAGTCCATACGTCTGGCAACCACCCCCCCGGCAGCGCGGCGCGCTGCTACCCTCTCGCTCTGAAGACTAACTCACTCTCTCTCTCTGAATTCCTATTGTCTCATCTATCAACTTCTCTATTGATACTACATATTAAATGGAAGGTCTCGACATGGCTTAAAACAAAACCCACCACTGGTTAGCACATGACGAGACCTTTGCAGAGATACAAAGAACATAGTTATACGTTGTCACACTCAATATAAGCAGCCAGCACGGTACAGCGCGGTACCGTGGCGGTACAGTGGAGTACCAAGGAGTACAATCAGGTTGCGTTGCCACGCACTGGGCGTCACAATATGTACAGTATATATACAGTATATATATATATATATATATATATATATATATATATATATATATATATATATATATATATTCATCACAAATCATTAATCAAAGGTATGCTTTAAGAAGTGCTAATTTACTTGAAATCCCTCTAATGTCTTCTAGTCAGTCTCAAACATCAATACAGTACCACGGGGTTAAAGTATGGAACCAATTGCCTTAAGATTTAAGAAATATAGAAAACATATCCAGTTTTAAAAGTCAACTTAAATCACAATTATTAATGAAGTACCAACAACCAACTACCTAACAACTGTGATTCACTGAAACTGACAACGCAAAATTAGTGTACTACTTGTGAATTTGTAATAAATGTATACCATGTATATGCACATGTATGTATATGTATACAGTATATGTGAGGATGATTATGTATATGGATTGTGTGTAATGTGTGTTTGTATATTTGTCTGTATATATGTTGTAAGGGAGCAGTGTGGTAGCAGAGACGGAGGGAGGAGAGAGACAGGCGACCCACCTTAATCTACACCGATAGCGGCTGGTGTCCAGTGGCGCAAGCACCACCCGTGGGAGTCTATGCACGTGGTGTGTAGGCCTGGGCCCCCTTCACCCACCTACACACGTGGGGCATGTAGGCGTGGAAAGATCTACGTTTCCCACGACAGGAGGCCTTTATCTGATATTCCGTGTGACTCTGCTGTATAGACTAGTGTGACACCAGGTTCTTGCCGAAAACAGAGCTTGGGAAGAGATGTGTATAGGGAGGGGAGAGTTGAGAGGGAGTAGCTGTTGGAGAGCCCGACGAGGCAGAGGTGGGAGAAGTGCGGAGAGCCCGACGAGGCAGAGGTGGGAGAAGTGTCCTGTTCACGCTGGTCTGGGTACACCCCTGGACATGCGTGACGTGTTGTCTGCTGGCTTGTGTGTTGAGACAAGTAGGTAGAGTGTACTGTTTTGTCCTTTGAAGGGGAGATGAGACAGCATTGGTGCATTATTGTGTATGTGTAACGAGCCCCAGTGTTGTGAGGGGCTCTGAGTTTATTGTGCGTTGGATATTGTGTAGCGAACACTGATTAGTGTTCTTGAGTGCACACGTTGAACTAGCGTGTTGTCTGGTGATATCATATGGTATCATATATCGGTCTGTAATTGAGTGTGATCCAGTTTACTGTTCGGCGTGCTAGGCGCTGATTAACCGTTGTCTTCAGATGTTCTTTTTGTGTAGCGGTCATTCCTTGTAACGAGTGCATTTACTCGAAGCCTTCACTCGGCGCTTAGCCTATGATTATTCTTTGCCGTGCTTAACTGAATGATCGTGCTTATCAACTTGTTCGTTTTCCCTAGTTAGTAGTAATTATAATTAATACGAAAATTAGAAGTGTTTAATATCATCCTTCTTCATTAATTTGTGATCATCTAAGACATTAGCCCTTTTGGCCTTCTGAAACGCAACAGCATGCTAGTTGCCCTTGCTTGAATTTTAATCTCTTGGGTTCAGCATTGTAGGGCCGTAACAATGTGTATATATGTTTATGCTTACTTATGAGTGTGTACGTGTGTGTGTAGGTGCATAATACATATAAGTATACATGTGTATATGCGTTTGGGTATGCTTAGGAACAGGTATGTGTATGTACAGTATATGTATGAACTTGTATATTTAAATAAATACTCTCAGGCCTACTTGTTGACCATAAATGCACTGTCAATAATTATTACTGTATCGAGTTACTATCAAGGTGCCTATAAGAGAGATTTCTCTCAAAAGGCTCAGCCATTTTACCAATGTATTTAATAACCAACAATGTATTGTATTTCTATGGCTAAATAAAATATTTCAATTTCAATTTCAATTTCACCATTACAATTGGACCAGACAACATCACGGAGCCAGATGTGTGAGTAAAAGTGTTCCAGGATGTCCTAGTACCATACAGTGATGGTGAAGGGTTAGGACCACCACCCCTTCCTACCACTACACTACACTACACCCAGTACCATACAGTGATGGTGAAGGGTTAGGACCACCACCCCTTCCTACCACTACACTACACTACTCCCAGTACCATACAGTGATGGTGAAGGGTTAGGACCACCACCCCTTCCTACCACTACACTACACTACTCCCAGTACCATACAGTGATGGTGAAGGGTTAGGACCACCACCCCTTCCTACCACTACACTACACTACTCCCAGTACCATACAGTGATGGTGAAGGGTTAGGACCACCACCCCTTCCTACCACTACACTACACTACACCCAGTACCATACAGTGATGGTGAAGGGTTAGGACCACCACCCCTTCCTACCACTACACTACACTACACTGCTCCCAGTACCATACAGTGATGGTGAAGGGTTAGGACCACCACCCCTTCCTACCACTACACTACACTACTCCCAGTACCATACAGTGATGGTGAAGGGTTAGGACCACCACCCCTTCCTACCACTACACTACACTACACTGCTCCCAGTACCATACAGTGATGGTGAAGGGTTAGGACCACCACCCCTTCCTACCACTACACTACACTACACCCAGTACCATACAGTGATGGTGAAGGGTTAGGACCACCACCCCTTCCTACCACTACACTACACTACACTACTCCCAGTACCATACAGTGATGGTGAAGGGTTAGGACCACCACCCCTTCCTACCACTACACTACACTACTCCCAGTACCATACAGTGATGGTGAAGGTTAGGACCACCACCCCTTCCTACCACTACATTACACTACTCCCAGTACCATACAGTGATGGTGAAGGGTTAGGACCACCACCCCTTCCTACCACTACACTACACTACTCCCAGTACCATACAATGATGGTGAAGGGTTAGGACCACCACCCTTTCCTACCACTACACTACACTACTCCCAGTACCATACAGTGATGGTGAAAGGTTAGGACCACCACCCCTTCCTACCACTACACTACACTACTCCCAGTACCATACAGTGATGGTGAAGGGTTAGGACCACCACCCCTTCCTACCACTACACTACACTACTTCCAGTACCATACAGTGATGGTGAAGGGTTAGGACCACCACCCCTTCCTACCACTACACTACACTACTCCCAGTACCATACAGTGATGGTGAAGGGTTGGGACCACCACCCCTTCCTACCACTACACTACACTACTCCCAGTACCATACAGTGATGGTGAAGGGTTAGGACCACCACCCCTTCCTACCACTACACTACACTACTCCCAGTACCATACAGTGATGGTGAAGGGTTAGGATCACCACCCCTTCCTACCACTACACTACACTACTCCCAGTACCATACAGTTATGGTGAAGGGTTAGGACCACCACCCCTTCCTACCACTACACTACACTACACTACTCCCAGTACCATACAGTTATGGTGAAGGGTTAGGACCACCACCCCTTCCTACCACTACACTACACTACTCCCAGTACCATACAGTGATGGTGAAGGGTTAGGACCACCACCCCTTCCTACCACTACACTACACTACTCCCAGTACCATACAGTGATGGTGAAGGGTTAGGACCACCACCCCTTCCTACCACTACACTACACTACTCCCAGTACCATACAGTGATGGTGAAGGGTTAGGACCACCACCCCTTCCTACCACTACACTACACTACTCCCAGTACCATACAGTGATGGTGAAGGGTTAGGACCACCACCCCTTCCTACCACTACACTACACTACTCCCAGTACCATACAGTGATGGTGAAGGGTTAGGACCACCACCCCTTCCTACCAGTACACTACACTACTCCCAGTACCATACAGTGATGGTGAAGGGTTAGGACCACCACCCCTTCCTACCACTACACTACACTACTCCCAGTACCATACAATGATGGTGAAGGGTTAGGACCACCACCCCTTCCTACCACTACACTACACTACTCCCAGTACCATACAGTGATGGTGAAGGGTTAGGACCACCACCCCTTCCTACCACTACACTACACTACTCCCAGTACCATACAGTTATGGTGAAGGGTTAGGACCACCACCCCTTCCTACCACTACACTACACTACACTACTCCCAGTACCATACAGTGATGGTGAAGGGTTAGGACCACCACCCCTTCCTACCACTACACTACACTACTCCCAGTACCATACAGTGATGGTGAAGGGTTAGGACCACCACCCCTTCCTACCACTACACTACACTACTCCCAGTACCATACAGTGATGGTGAAGGGTTAGGACCACCACCCCTTCCTACCACTACACTACACTACTCCCAGTACCATACAGTGATGGTGAAGGGTTATAGGTAGCGCCAGCGAACTTGACAGTAATCTGGACCCCTTAACTTCTTATAACTCGAAATGAATGAAAGCAATCGGGCTGACGTTTCTATCATTTGGGAAGAGTCCACCAGGAAATAGGTGTGGATATTTACAGCCAGTTTGCTCTAGGCCCTTTTGAGTTACAGAGAGGTCAGGGATCAAGATAATTGTCAAGTTCGTTGGCGCCACCTATAGGACCACCACCCCACACGTATACTCTACATTCACCAAAGACAAAAGAAACCGTGTTAGGAAGCCAGCTACTGTTTATGTATGATGTTGAAAGTTATACATCATATTTCTCTATAATGTTTATATAGTTTGTATAATGGGTCAGGTGAAGGTATTGAGGATAAGCCTTCATAACGGCACCTCGTACTGTTCATACTTTTCGAAGAGTGTTGAGAGAGAGGATTGTACCATAATGGATTACAGAACTCTAACTATCTTCTATTTTTCTTTGAATGACAATCTAGACTCCCAATCTTATGATAATCAAGATTATCTTATACCTTTGGAATTACTTCACATATTATTTATTGTTTAAGTACCTTCAACATTAAAAGTACGATTAGACGATGTACTGTTTTTAAAAATGCGGATCTGCGAATGCGGATATAAAAAATTAAAATTGCTGATGCGGATGCGGATTAAATTTTTACTTTGCGGATGCGGATGTCTGATGACAATATCCTCGCGGATGCGGATGCGGAATATTGTTTTTAAATGTGTAAGATATCCATTTTAAATTGTTACTGACGACTTTCAGCCACATAAGTCAAAATAATAAAATATGACACTGTCGTGAAGAAATATGAACTATGAAAGTTTACTCATTCAGTTAGAGATAAAAAATCTGTAAAATGTTGGCACTTCAGCTCATTCTTAATTAATTACATATGCCTATGATAATACTGTAACTTGCATTATTGATGTAAGGTATACCATTGTAAAATTTAAATATAGACAACCGATATTCAATACCAAGTTGGCCCTTGTCAACTCATTTGCTGCTCACTGCTCTCTCTCTCTCTCTCATTTATTATTTGTATTTTGGATATTGATTTATGCATCGTTTTTATCATTGTATATAGAATACCAATACGTAATATATAATACAGTATATATTTGAAACTAATTTTATGCATCGATATGTTTTGCAATATCCTCGTATCCTCATTCTAAAAGTGCGGATGTTACTTGCATTGTAAATGTGGATGCGGATGCGGATAATACACACACACATATATATATATATATATATATATATATATATATATATATATATATATATATATATATATATATATTTTTTTTTTTTTTTTTTTTTTTTTTTTTTTTAAGATTTAAGGTTCAATTGCAGGCTCTCAGACACGGTATTATTTCTATATATGTTCCTCCAAAGCCAATCACGCGACATTAATTGGGCGCAGGACTTTCACGTAGAGAGTGGAGAAAGCACCCATGTAGCGGCGGTCATAATAACTCACACACACAACAGGTAGTCTCTTAAGGGGGAGGTAGCTGCTTTTCCTGGGCCACCTTCTCCCTCATGTTTGGGTCCCATTAGTTTTAAGATTTTGTGACGTTCGTTCCGTTAGTTTGGCGATTTTTACACTTTTCACCCCATTTATTTGCCAATATATAGACCTTTCGTGTCATTTAGGTGTTGATTTTTTCCTGGCGAGCGATAGCGAGCCTGTAATTAAAGAGGAACCAGCCTTTGGCTGGGAAATTTTTCTACCGAAAAATGTACAAATTAATCTTGAATTGGGGTCTTAGGGGTGTTTTTTTAAGTTTGTTAGAGGTCTAGCAAAGAAACTAAATAATACATAAGAAAGTAAACTAGTCGACCCAAAAATAACCATTATCCACTTAAAACAATTTGAGGAGTTAATTGTAGTGTTGATATGTCGCCCAAGACCACCATTATCTAGCCCAGTATATAGCCCAGTAATATCGCCCATTATCCCGCCCACCACGAGTATTATTGAGAGACGACAGATGGTGTGTGTGTGTGTGTGTGTATATGTGAGTGTGTATGTGTGTGCATGTGTTTGTGTGTGTGTGTGTGGTGTGTGTATGTATGTATGTGTGTGTGTGTGTGTGTGTGTCTCCATCTAGCACTTTCTTGAAAGAGTAGAATCAAAAGCATTTCGTCTCATCAGTTTTTCTCTTACTAATTCCCGACAATCTCTCACACCCCGCTGCAGTGTTGCACCTCTTTCACTCTTCTACTGCTATTACAATAATCAGTGTTCTTCATAGCTCTCTCAGTGTATACCTCCCCCGTCTTTCTACACATTCCTACCCCTATTCTGTCTAACTCTCTAACCCAAGAGTGAACCGATTTTCCCAGTCTTTCTTCTACTTAACAAGCAAGCTTTGGAGCTCACTCCCTCAGTCTGTCTTTCCCTCATCCTATGACTTAAACTGTTTCAAGCTCCGTGTGTCCAGCCATTTGGACTCTAACGTACCTTGATTTTGGCTCTCCGTCAAAATCCCTGTGGCGTAACTGATAGCGCGTCTGGCTCACAACCAGAAGGTTCCGGGTTCGAGACCCAGGCGGGGAAGAGACATTTGGGCAAGTCTCCTAACGGTGTAGCCTCTGTTCACCTAGCAGTATAAATAGGAACCTGGAATAAGTGGACGAAGTTGTGACGTCTCATCTGGGGTTGGTGATCGGTTACAAGGTGAGGTGGGTATCGTACTTGTCAACCTAAGCTACTGGTCAACCTAAGCCTTTGGGTGAGACTGGTACCGTAGTGAGAATGGTACCGTACAGATCAACCCTAAGCCTTCGTTTCCAGATGTCGCCAATTGGCCAAAATACAGACTACACACACATCCACAGCCATTCCAACGATACATAAACACTTAACATGCATTTCACGCAATGGAGGCGCGATAATAATGAGCTTAGCTCGCATTGCGTGGATTCCCCTTGACGAACAAGCAAATGAATACACACACAAACACTCTCTCTCACTCTTTCTCTCTCTCCCAATGTATGTTAGTGAAAGTTAGTGGTAGCGGTATAGAGATAACCAAGACGACGCCATTGCTGCTGCTGATGATAATTGTTTAGAAACCCCCGCTTGGAGGCATATAGCTCACCGGGAACCCACCCAACCGTACATATACACATACACACACATAACCGTACACAACCGCATACACACTCGTACATACACACACATACACACATACACTATACACACACGCATCATACACACACACACACAATACACACACCATACACACACACCATACACACACACCATACACACACACTACACACACACACACACACACAACCACACACACACACACAACCCTACACACACACAACCCTACACAAACACACACACACCCAACCACACACACACACCCACACAATACACACCCACACCATACATACACACACACACACACACACACACACACACACACACACACACGCATGCGATATTTCCCTGGCGAGCGATAACGAGCCTGTAATTTAGGAGATCCCGGTCGACCAAAAAATTTACAAGTTTGTCTCGAAGGGGGGTCTTGGGGGTATTGTCTGGAAGGGGGGTCTTGGGGGTATTGTTTGGAAGGGGGGTCTTGGGGGTATTGTCTGGAAGGGGGGTCTTGGGGGTATTGTCTGGAAGGGGGGTCTTGGGGGTATTGTCTGGAAGGGGGGTCTTGGGGGTATTGTCTCGAAGGGGGGTCTTGGGGGTATTGTCTGGAAGGGGGGTCTTGGGGGTATTGTCTGGAAGGGGGGTCTTGGGGGTATTGTCTAGAAGGGGGGTCTTGGAGGTATTGTCTGGAAGGGGGGATCTTGGGGGTATTGTCTGAAAGGGGGGTCTTGGGGTTATTGTCTGGAAGGGGGGTCTTGGGGGTATTGTCTGGAAGAGGGGTCTTGGGGGTATTGTCTGGAAGGGGGGTCTTGGGGGTATTGTCTGGAAGGGGGGTCTTGGGGGTATTGTCTGGAAGGGGGGTCTTGGGGGTATTGTCTGGAAGGGGGGTATTGTCTGGAAGGGGGTCTTGGGGGTATTGTCTGGAAGGGGGGTCTTGGGGGTATTGTCTGGAAGGGGGGTCTTGGGGGTATTGTCTGGAATGGGGGTCCTGGGGGTATTGTCTGGAAGGGGGGTCTTGGGGGTATTGTCTGGAAGGGGTGTCTTGGGGGTATTGTCTGGAAGGGGGGTCTTGGGGGTATTGTCTGGAAGAAGGGTCTTGGGGGTATTGTCTGGAAGGGGGGTCTTGGGGGTATTGTCTGGAAGAGGGGTCTTGGGGGTATTGTCTGGAAGGGGGGTCTTGGGGGCATTGTCTGGAAGGGGGTTCTTGGGGGTATTGTCTGGAAGGGGGGTCTTGGGGGTATTGTCTGGAAGGGGGGTCTTGGGGGTATTGTCTGGAAGGGGGGTCTTGGGGGTATTGTCTGGAAGGGGGGTCTTGTGGGTATTGTCTCGAAGGGGGGTCTTGGGGGTATTGTCTGGAAGGGGGGTCTTGGGGGTATTGTCTGGAAGGGGGGTCTTGGGGGTATTGTCTGGAAGGGGGGTCTTGGGGGTATTGTCTGGAAGGGGGGTCTTGGGGGTATTGTCTCGAAGGGGGGTCTTGGGGGTATTGTCTGGAAGGGGGGTCCTTGGGGGTATTGTCTGGAAGGGGGGTCTTGGGGGTATTGTCTGAAAGGGGGGTCTTGGGGGTATTGTCTGGAAGGGGGGTGTTGGGGGTATTGTCTCGAAGGGGGGTCTTGGGGGTATTGTCTGGAAGGGGGGTCTTGGGGGGTATTGTCTGAAAGGGGGGTCTTGGGGGTTTTGTCTGGAAGGGGGGTGTTGGGGGTATTGTCTCGAAGGGGGGTCTTGGGGGTATTGTCTGGAAGGGGGGTCTTGGGGGTATTGTCTGGAAGGGGGGTCTTGGGGGTATTGTCTGGAAGGAGGGTCTTGGGGGTATTGTCTGGAAGGGGGGTCTTGGGGGTATTGTCTCGAAGGGGGGTCTTGGGGGTATTGTCTGGAAGGGGGGTCTTGGGGGTATTGTCTGGAAGGGGGGGTCTTGGGGGTATTGCCTGGAAGGGGGGTCTTGGAGGTATTGTCTGGAAGGGGGGATCTTGGGGGTATTGTCTGAAAGGGGGGTCTTGGGGTTATTGTCTGGAAGGGGGGTCTTGGGGGTATTGTCTGGAAGAGGGGTCTTGGGGGTATTGTCTGGAAGGGGGGTCTCGGGGGTATTGTCTGGAAGGGGGGTCTTGGGGGTATTGTCTGGAAGGGGGGTATTGTCTGGAAGGGGGGTCTTGGGGGTATTGTCTGGAAGGGGGGTCTTGGGGGTATTGTCTGGAAGGGGGGTCTTGGGGGTATTGTCGGGAAGGGGGTATTGTCTGGAAGGGGGGTCTTGGGGGTATTGTCTGGAAGGGGGGTCTTGGGGGTATTGTCTGGAAGGAGGGTCTTGGGGGTATTGTCTGGAAGGGGGGTCCTGGGGGTATTGTCTGGAAGGGGGGTCTTGGGGGTATTGTCTGGAAGGGGGGTCTTGGGGGTATTGTCTGGAAGGGGGGTCTTGGGGGTATTGTCTGGAAGAAGGGTCTTGGGGGTATTGTCTGGAAGGGGGGTCTTGGGGGTATTGTCTGGAAGAGGGGTCTTGGGGGTATTGTCTGGAAGGGGGGTCTTGGGGGCATTGTCTGGAAGGGGGGTCTTGGGGGTATTGTCTGGAAGGGGGGTCTTGGGGGTATTGTCTGGAAGGGGGGTCTTGGGGGTATTGTCTGGAAGGGGGGTCTTGGGGGTATTGTCTGAAAGGGGGGTCTTGGGGGTATTGTCTGGAAGGGGGGTCTTGGGGGTATTGTCTGGAAGGGGGGGTCTTGGGGGTATTGTCTGGAAGGGGGGTCTTGTGGGTATTGTCTCGAAGAGGGGTCCTTGGGGGTATTGTCTGGAGGGGGGTCTTGGGGGTATTGTCTGGAAGGGGGGTCTTGGGGGTATTGTCTGGAAGGGGGGTCTTGGGGGTATTGTCTGGAAGGGGGGTCTTGGGGGTATTGTCTCGAAGGGGGGTCTTGGGGGTATTGTCTGGAAGGGGAGTCTTGGGTGTTGGGGTATTGTCTGGAAGGGGGGTCTTGGGGGTATTGTCTGAAAGGGGGGTCTTGGGGGTATTGTCTGGAAGGGGGGTGTTGGGGGTATTGTCTCGAAGGGGGGTCTTGGGGGTATTGTCTGGAAGGGGGGTATTGTCTGAAAGGGGGATCTTGGGGGTATTGTCTGGAAGGGGGGTGTTGGGGGTATTGTCTCGAAGGGGGTCTTGGGGGTATTGTCTCGAAGGGGGGTCTTGGGGGTATTGTCTGGAAGGGGGGTCTTGGGGGTATTGTCTGGAAGGGGGGTCTTGGGGGGTATTGTCTGGAAGGGGGTCTTGGGGGTATTGTCTGGAACGGGGGTCTTGGGGGTATTGTCTGGAAGGGGGTCTTGGGGGTATTGTCTCGAAGGGGGGTATTGGGGGTATTGTCTCGAAGGGGGGTCTTGGGGGTATTATCTGGAAGGGGGGTCTTGGAGGTATTGTCTGGAAGGGGGGTCTTGGGGGTATTGTCTGGAAGGGGGGTCTTGGAGGTATTGTCTGGAAGGGTGGTCTTGGGGGTATTGTCTGGAAGGGGGGTCTTGGAGGTATTGTCTGGAAGGGGGGTCTTGGGGGTATTGTCTGGAAGGGGGGTCTTGGAGGTATTGTCTGGAAGGGGGGTCTTGGGGGTATTGTCTGGAAGGGGGGTCTTGGAGGTATTGTCTGGAAGGGGGGTCTTGGGGGTATTGTCTGGAAGGGGGGTCTTGGGGGTATTGTCTCGAAGGGGGGGTCTTGGGGGTATTGTCTCGAAGGGGGGTCTTGGG
>JBAKBP010035423.1:0-19541 GCA_037953745.1 Lithodes maja
TATGGTGTTTATATTAATTCTTTCCAGCTAGAAACTCGCAAGACAAATGACATATGATATAATAGAATACTCAGTTTAGAAAAGCCCTCTAGTAAGCAAAAGGGTAAAGTCGGTCTCACTGAACTCTTTAACTTCCAAAATATATTCCTAAACTTTTAAAGAAGCGTCTACTGATAGCCAGAATAAAAGGAAGAAATGCGTCCTCATATACTGAAGGGGTTACTGATTTCGGGGGTGATGGGTGAAAGTTGATTGAAAAGGGTGAAGGCTATCTTGACAGGGATAACTGCCATGGGGTGTCATATTTATGTATATTCTAGTATTATTCAATTTCCATGAACTACTCCCCCCCCCCCCCCTGTACACCTTTGTTTGAGAGATTCCAAAATTGGCCACTAACTGAATGAATCAAGATTCCAGAAATATGAGTCGGCATGAATTTTCCTTATAAATTGAGCAAAGCTAAAATAGGAATATATACTGTATATATATATATACCGGTATATATATATATATATATATATATATATATATATATATATATATATATATATATATAATATATAATATTATATATATATATATATAGATAGATAGATAGATAGATAGATAGATAGATAGATATATAGATATTATAATCTCCCCATGAAAACAATAAGCTAACAATTGTTTCCGGTCATCTCGCCCCACACGCCAGCCAGTACAGTCAGACACAAAAATAGAGTATGTTTAAAAAAACTCTTTTCGCAAATACAGGCTTCTGGATTAATTCATGCATGTCAAAAGCTTTACACAACAACAAATCAAATACATAGATATATTATTGGTACATACAAAACTACAATAACTAATCATCTTACATATATTTTTTTTTTTTTTTTTTTTTTTTTCTATGTGATTGAGGGAGGCAAAAGGCATAACTGCCTATAGCGAGTGCCTCCCCCATAGTTGAAAGAGTGACAGGGCCAAAATCAAGGGACGTTTGAGCCAAAATGCCTGGACACACGGAGTTTGAAGCAATTTAAGTCATAGGAAGAGGGAAAGACTGATTCTGGGAGAGAGTTCCAGAGCTCAGATGTTGAGTAGAAGAAAGTTTGAGAGTAACGTTTCACTCTTGGGTTGGAGAGTTGCACAGAGTAGGGGTGGGATTGAGTTGCAAGACGGGTACCACGTGCCCTACGTAAAGGAGGTGGTATGCACTGGGATAGCTCTGAGGAACACTGATTATTATAGTAGCGATAGAATAGCGAGAGAGATGCAACATTGCGGCGGAGAGAGAGAGATTGCAGAGAGTTGGTGAGTGGACGGGAGTTAATGATACGAAAGGCCTTCCTTTCAACTTTGTCTAGGAGAGCGGTGTGAGAGGAACCTCCCCACACATGTGAACAATACTCAATACAAGGGCGCACTATGCCCCTGTACAGAGCAAGAAGCTGTGCAGGGGAAAAGAACCCCCTAAGGCGATTGAGCACACCCAGCTTCTGGGAGGCTGCCTTAGCAAGACTGGTAATATGGTCCTTCCAAATGAGAGCAGAAGAAAAAGAGACACCAAGAATATTGAGAGAAGATGAAGGGTTGATTTTTGTATTGTTGAAGAATAAGGGATAGTCCGCTGGGAGATCCTGACGGGTAGATAGATGGAGAAATTGGGTTTTGGAAGCATTAAAGTTAACAAGGTTTTCTCTGCCCCAATTGGAAATAGTATTTAGATCAGAATTTAAGAGTTCTATGGCTTCATTACGTTTGTCGTTGAGGGATTGCTGGCTGGGGCGTTCTGAAAAACTAATGGAGTAGTGTAAGGTTGAGTCGTCTGCGTATGAATGGATGGGAATTAAGGTACAGTTAAGGAGATCATTTATAAAAATTAGAAAGAGAATAGGAGATAGGACAGAGCCCTGAGGAACACCGGAGTTTATAGGGTGAGGAAGTGAACAATGGCCGTCCACAACCGCAGCTATGGAACGGCCGGAAAGGAAATTAGAGACAAAGGCACAGATGGAGGGATAGAAACCGAAGGAGGGTAGTTTAGAAATTAAAGATTTATGCCAGACTCTATCGAAGGCTTTCGATATGTCTAGTGCAATAGAAAAAGTCTCACCGAAGTCCCGAAAGGAGGATGACCAAGAGTTAGTAAGATATGAAAGAAGATCACCAGTAGAGCGACCCTTAAGGAAGCCATACTGGCGATCTGAGAGCAGATTATGAGAAGAGAAATGCTTAAGAAATTTGGAAGCAAGAATAGTTTCAAAAACTTTAGAAAGACAAGAGATAAGAGCAATTGGACGATAGTTGGAGGGTTGAGAGCGGTCACCCTTCTTTGGGACAGGTTGAATGTGAGCAAACTTCCAGCATGAAGGGAAGACGTTAGAGGATAGACAGAGACGAAAGAGTTTGCCTAGGCAGGGAGTCAGCACGGAAGCACAGTTTTTGAGAACAACAGGAGGAACACCGTCCGGACCGTACGCCTTATTAGTGTTAAGCCCAGAGAGGGTAGAAAGTACATCTTTAGAAGAGATTAGGATATTAGGCATAAGTAAGAGAGAGGAGGGCGGAGAGGGAGGAATAGCACCGGAATCATCCAAGGTGGAGTTTCTAGCAAAAGTTTGAGCGAAGAGTTTAGCTTTGTCAGAGGAAGAAGTGATGGTTGTGCCATCAGAGTGGGAAAGGGGAGGGAAAGACGAGGAAGAGAAATTGTTGGAGAGGTTTTTGGCTAGATGCCAGAAAGCTTGGGAAGAGCTAGAGTTGGATAGTTCAGTGCATTTATTATTGATGAAAGAGTGTTTGGCAAGTCGAAGAACAGATTTGGCTTGATTCCGGGCAGAAACATATGAAGAATGAGAGTCTTGAGTTTTAAGGCGTCGGTACCGTTTGAATGCTTCCTCCTTATTGCGGACAGCAGTAGAACAGGCGTGAGTAAACCAAGATTTTTTAGCATTAGTCTGAGAGAAAGAGAATGGAATGTATGCTTCCATGCCCGATAGGATTACCTCGGTAATGCGTTCAGCACTCTCCGAGGGTCCCCGGCCATGGAAGCAGAAATCAGTCCATGGGAAATCAAAGAAGTACTGCCGAAGAGCCTCCCAGTCGGCAGCGCCAAAGTGCCACAAGCGCCGCCGGCTAGGAGGATCGGGTGGCTGTACTGGAGAGATAGGACAGGTGACAGAGATAAGTTTATGGTCGGAGGAGCCCAAAGGAGAGAAAAGATCGACAGTATAAGAAGAAGGGTTAGAAGTTAGAAACAGGTCAAGAATGTTGGGCCGATCTCCGATGCGATCCGGGATACGGGTGGGTTGCTGAACTAACTGCTCTAGGTCATTTAGGATAGAAAAGACGTAGGCTTGTTCACCAGGTGGATCAGTAGTGAGAGAGGAGAGCCATTGGCGGTGGTGAACGTTGAAATCTCCTAAGATGGAGATTTCTGAGAAAGGAGAAATGGATAGAATGTGTTCCACTGTAGAGTTTAGATAGTCAAAGAATTTAGGAAAGTTGGTAGAGTTAGGGGAAAGATAGACAGCACAGAAATATTTAGTAAGAGAATGACAGGAAAGTTTGAGCCATAAAGTTGAGAATTCAGAGGAGTCGAAATCGGGAACACGAGAGCAAGTGAGTTTGTTGTGCACATATGCACAACATCCGCCATTGGCTTTGAAACTAGGATAGAGAAAGTAGGAGGATACAGAGAAGGGGTTGCTGGATGTTGCTACAGACACCTGGGTTTCGGTGAGGAAGAGAAGATCAGGTTTGTAGGAGGAGAGATGGTGCTCAACAGAGTGAAAGTTAGAGGAAAGTCCGCGAATGTTGCAGAAATTAATAGAAAGAGTAACAGGCCGAGGTCCAGGTAATTGTGTGGGGTCGTCAGGGGATGGTCGGTCGGGTGAGGGGGCATTTATGGTCCCCCCCCCTGGGGACTCCGAGGCCGGGCCAAAATTCATCATTTTTGTGTTTTATTTTTTTAATTTTGGTGTGGAGGAATGAAGTGTGGTGTGCATGTTTAGTGTAGTGAAGTGGATAGGAGGAGGAGGTGTTTGTGAGAGCTAGCTGGATTGCTCTCAGTGTAAATGAGGCACAAAGAAAATCAGTAAGAGAGGCCAAGCAAATGAAACAGGAGTTCCAGCGACTCTTTATCACATGCCTATAACCTCACCTGGGTCTAGCCCTGATCGATTGGTGCCTACAATCTCCCCACTGCTAGCATACTGAAATCAAATATGAGAGGGCTGGAAGTTTTATGATTGACTGTACATTCGATCAGCCTGCCCGTCCCCGCTTTTCATTATCCTACAGTCCCTATTTTCAATCTCCAGGCCCGGGATCAACATGTCACACTGGGATTGGTCGACTTCTAACTCTGTGACGTCATGGAGAGAGAGAGAGAGAGAGAGAGAGAGAGAGAGAGAGAGAGAGAGAGAGAGAGAGAGAGAGAGAGAGAGAGAGAGAGAGAGAGAGAGATAGAAGAAGGGGGGGGGGGCGGGGGAACTGAGGTTGGTATTGGTGGATAGGTATTTAGCTAAGGTCACGGAGATGGGATGGGATGTGATGGAAGGATAGATGGATGGTGGAAGATGTATGGATTACGTCGGAAAAGGATGGATTAATGATTGTATGGATATTTGGGTAAGTGTGGTTGGATGGATATTAAAGGGGAATATGTATTTCGGGGCGGTCACGAAGAAGGGGTGGATGGATGGGTGGATGGATGGATAGATGGATGGACAGACGGATGGATGGAGAGATATATGGACAAACGAAAAAGAAAAAACAAATATATGTATTTAGCAATTAATTCAGCCTTCAGTATAATAAAGTAACTTTCAATTGATGTTAGAGTAATTTCAATTATAGCAATACCACAAATAATTTAAAGTTAATATGAAAAGGGACACAACCATCGTCAACAAGCAAATTCGTCTGACAGGCGACATATTGCTTTCATTTGAATACATATTTGTAGTTTATCCTTATATTCGGCGGATGTGAGGGAGAGTATGTTGTGTAGGCTGCAACACTATCAAAATTACCGAGGCAAAACGTATGTATTCAGATATTTTTGTCTATATTAACCTGACAAAATATACTGCAATGTGGCAAAATTTCCTGAGGGAATTTTTTTTTTTGTTCACTGGACTGTGTACCTTGTATTTAAATATCTGTGTGTTTGTTTATGTATGTGTGCCATGTGTGTGTGTGTGTCTAGGTGACATGTGTTATTATATGTGAGCGTGGGTGTAGTTTTATGTATGTGGGTATAATATATGTGCGTATTTATATACAGTATATATATGTATATATATATATATATATTATATACAGTACGAGTATGTGTGTGTGTGTATATACATGAACATATTAGTGTGTTTATGAATGTATGTGAATGTATGTGAATGTGTAGCTATAGAGTACATGCGTGTGTATGTGTACCTGTCACCATCAGTGGCGGGTTCTGGGCGCTCACTTACATTAATTACTTAAGGGGAGATTTCCACAAGAAGGAACTTTTTCTGGACCCCTTTCTCCCTCATGTTCAGCCCCATTGCTTTTGATATACTAAGATGCTTGCCCAATTAGAACTTTCGACCCGTTTCTGTCAATTTTAAGAGATTTTGTGCCATATAGGTGTCGATTTTTTCCTGGCGAGGGATAGCGAGCCTGTAGTATAAGAGGAACCAGCCTTTGGTCGGTACATTATTCTACCGAAAAATGTACAAATTTATCTTGCAAGGGGGTCTAGGGGTTGTAATTTTAAGGCTGATGAAGGTCTAGGGAACAAACTAAAAACCTCCCCTTAACACTTAAAGGCCTCATCGTGTGGGTGTGCATGTGAACGTATAATTGTATGTACGGCATGTGTGTGTTTTTATGTGTGTATACGATACGTGTATGTTTGTGTACGTGAGTGTGTATGTGCGCCTGACACCAACAAGCAAGGGGTCTGGTGGCTCACTTACACCCCTCAACACTTTTCTTGGGTTAAAAGCCTCATTATGTGCCACAGGTGCAGAGAAAGGGGGGGGGGGGGATAGGGGGATGGGGGTGCGGGAGGGGTCAGGGAGTAGGGATGTGTAGTGGGTTGGAGGGATAGAGTGGGGTTGAGGTAGGGGTGAAGGCAGCGTGTTAAAAATCGGGGTGAAAGGGTGTGGGGAAGAGACAGGGTGGCAGGAGGTGGGAGGGGGGGAAAGGATAAAGGAGGTAGGGTGACAGGGGGGTGAGGTCGAGAGTGAGAGTGTTGGGGGTACGGTGAGGGGGGGCAGAGGAAGGAGCTAAGGAGGAAGGTTGGGTTTAATTACACTAAATACAAGGCCATTACCTCACCACTCCGTCACTCCCTTCCAACATACTCGCTTCCTCCTCACACCACCCTCGCTCCATGCATCAACGGACGCGGTCAGAGGAACTACTTTGCAAGTACCGGCGGCTGATCAGGTCCTTCAAGGAAAAATCTAATAGAATGTTAATTTCAGGAATTGTTCCCCGGATTGATGTAGAAAACCGATTCTACAACATAGCTACCAGTACAAATCGCCGACTAGCCAAACTCTGCAGGGAGGAGGACATCGGCTTTGTCAACACATGGGATCATATTTTTTACTATGATCAATCTTTGTTTTCAGGAGATGGTGTACATCTCAATGAAGTAGGAGCTGCACGTCTTGGTCGTCTGCTGAACGATGCAGTCAAGGATTTCCGTCCAAAAAACGGGGTCAACCAGGGGTATCCAGACAGGGTAGTGTAAGTCAAATACGAACTGAAAATTCAGACAATGCACAATCAGTAACATCCAACTCTAATACTCTTAAGGTGTTTTATGTAAATGCTCGTAGCATTCGCAATAAATTTTCAGATCTAGAGGAAATCGTGTTTACATAACATTATGATATAATCGGCATTACAGAATCTTGGTTATATACGGAAGACAGAGACTTTTTAGCCGAATATACGCTTCCTGGTTATACAATGTTTGAGAAAAGTCGGATCAATAGAAATGGAGGAGGAGTTCTGTATTTTATAAAGGAAAGTCTTAATCCTGTCTTAATGTCAAAACCTCAAATTGCGAATATAGACATATCTTACGTACTATTAAATAATAAACGAGGAACTAAAATAACACTAGCTTTATTATACAGACCCCCAGCTCAATCAGTGCAAACTGACAGTGAAATTTATGAACAAATTGCAGAAATAACTAACATACAAGATACCGTAATTCTTGGCGATTTCAACTTACCCGTGACTAAATGGGGCGATATTCTTACTTCACACTCTGGACACGACCTCTATGCTAACTTGCAAGAGAGTTCACTTTTTCAATTTGTACAATCTCCGACCCGTGGTAATAATGTGCTTGACCTTGTACTCGCAACAAAAGAAGAATTAATAGAGAATTTGAATGTTGGTGATGAATTCAGTAACAGCGACCATCGTACGATAACTTTCACTTTAAAGTTTACTAGTAACAAATCAAATAGCAGCATTGAGATGTCCATAATTTTAAGAAAGCAAATTTTTATAAACTTATATCAAAGCTTAAAGAAACTGACTGGAGCGTTCTGACTAACAATAACGACATAAATACATCTTGGGAGTGTTTCACAACCACTTACCTTAAGGCAGTGCAAGACTGCATACCATCGAAAATACGGCGTTCAGGCCATAATGATAAGCCCAAATGGTGGAATAAAGATATTTCAGACTGTCTGCTTGCTAAAAAATGTGCTAATGATAGATTAAAATCCTCACAAAATGACGAAGAACGGGTGAAATTTGTAGAGCTACGACGCAAAGCCCAAAAGTTAATTAAGTAAAGTAAAAAGACCCTGGAGTTACATGTTGCGAATCAAAGTAAAACAAACCGAAAGAATTCTATACTTATATCAGAAAGAAAAAAGTAGTTACTTCAACTGTTGGACCGTTAGTCGATGACAATGGAGAATACACCAAAGACGAAGTACAAATGAGTAATGCCCTCAATACCTTCTTTGCATCAGTTTTTACAATCGAAGACCTCAGTGATATCCCTACACCATCGCCGATTCAGATTGATAATTCAGATGTTCTAAGCAATATCACCGTTACAGAGAGAGAAGTATTGAATTGTTTAGATAAACTCAAGGTAAATAAAACGCCTGGACCTGATACAATCTCGACTAGAGTTCTAAAGGAAGCTAAGGATGAGATCTCCAAACCACTAACATTGCTATTCAATGAATCCTTGCAGTCTGGGACACTGCCTGATCAGTGGAAGCTAGCCAACGTAACACCGATATTAAAAAAAGGCAGCAAATCCCTACCCAGTAACTATCGTCCAATTAGCTTAACCTCAATTGTATGTAAAATGCTAGAAACGGTCATAAGAGACAGACTCGTAAATCACTTAGAGGCAAATAACTTACTTAAAGATACTCAACACGGCTTTCGTAAAAAACGTTCCTGTTTAACAAACCTCTAATGCCCCTTTTCCACTGGTGAGACAAGTCACGATTTTCGTCGTCGATGCCTTCGTTTTGTCAAATTCGCAAGAATACATGCGACCTTCACGATTTCGACCGTTACAAACAGATGACAAATTATACTGGGCGAAGATGTCGCCGATGTCGGCGACGCAATCGCCGACATCGGCGATGTTATCGGGGAAGTGAGCGATGTTTCGCCGATGAACCTCTGCGAGGCATGTCACATTTTCAAAAATCTCTTGCGAGATCATGCGAGGATGAAAAAATACTCGCTGTATGTTCTGCGACGTCTTAGGCGATCCAACCGATGGTTCGGTGTTTACTTCGGCGAGGTGATAAGAGTATTTTTTTAAGGCACAAATTCTTGCTATTCATCATCGATCCTCGGCGTTGGCATCGCACATACGTCGGCGAGACCGGCGAGATCGGCAAGGTGTGAGCAGCTGAGCGAATGTAACGTGAATGTGCTAATTGCAGAGTGGAATTAGCATATCACGCCAAACTAATGGGCCGAACGTCATAAAATATGAAAACTAATGGGGTTAACCATGAGGAAGAAAGGGGACCAGAAAAACGACCCATCTCCCCTTAACCCGGTAAGCGCTAAATAGACCTAGGGGCTAGGGTAGTTATTTGTGTATTTCTAGCCTTGGATTCTGACAGAATTCGTTATATTTACAATATAGACCATTATTTGTTTTCGGTATGCTTTTATTTTACATATATGATGTATATATGAACCTTCAAGAGTGCTAAAATAAGTGGGAAAAGCATTTGGGTGGTGAAAAACGAAGATATTGGCCACCCGGTCGTAATGTCAGGCGAGAGAGAGCTACAGGCAACCCTCCTCTCTCGCTGTCTGTGAGGTAACTGAGACGAGCGGGGCGGTGTGGGCTGGTGTCTGGGTGTTACATATCGATCTTTTCTGCAACCCACTTGTGCTACATTATCGCGGGAGAGAAAAATAACCGATAAATGATGATAATAAGAGGGAAAATAGGTGATAATTGAGGAGGGGAGGGAGGGGGGAATAAGGTGGGGAAGGAGGGGAGGGGGGTGGGTGAGATTTACATGGATGAGTACTGGAGGGGAATTATCTCACCTAGAGACAATTTTTTTTTTTTTGATAGGCCCTTTTTTTTTTTGGAAAGCTTTTTTTATGGTCTTGCTTCCGTGAGGCCTATCGCGTTCCCTATAGGAAGCCTTCCGTGAGGCCTATCGCGCTTGCCGGGTTAATTCGGAGGTTGGCAATGCTTCGCCGGAGACATATTTCTATCAAATAATGTACAAATTTAGCTTGCTCTCAAAACAAAAAAATATATAAAAATATGTTGGCTCGCTACCGCTCACCAGGAAAATATTGAAACCTGGATGGGGGTAAACGTCTTAAAACAGTAGGCTGAACGGGGCCGAACGGATACAAGACAAAGAGAGAGGGAGAGAAATAGAAAACAAACAAAAAAGAGGAGAGAGAGAGAGAGAAAGAGTAAACTAAAAAAAGCGAGGTGGGCTCAATTGTTAAGCCGTAACGCAAACATTGAGCCCACCTGCTGTTTGTTGTTTTCTCTTTCTCTCCCTCTCTCCTCTTTTTTTTATTTTTTTTTCTATTTCTCTCCCTCTCTCTTTGCCTAGTATCCGTTCGGCCCCGTTCAGCCTACTGTTTTAAGACGTTTATCCCCATCCAGGTGTCGATTTCATCCTGGCGAGCGATAGGGAGCCAGCATTGTATGGAGAAATCTGGCTTCGCCGGAGACATTTTTCTATCGAAAAATTTATAAATTTAGCTTACTCTCAAAACATATATATATATATATATCCGCTGAACATGATGGCGGTGTTTAGATTATTCTATCATCATTATTGGATTTTATAGAAATAAATCTATAACGATAGTTTTTCGCTCTTATAGAATCCATTCCGCAGCAAAATATTAACTCTGTCTGTTTTCACCAATAATAACTGCTTTTTATATTGTTTTGTTTCCATGAACGGCAAGAGGAAAGGTTATTCTATAAGATTTCATCAACAACAACAACAAATATAACAATATGTGGAATTTCATTGTAGGTGACAGATATCTCACTATAGGCCTAATAATTTGTTTTTACCCACCTCTCCGAAGTTGCTCTTTGGCCTCGGCAGGTGTGTCTTGAGCATTCCGCGACGTCACAAGGCCCTTCGCATGCCTCGTGCGTGCGGAGCATACCCCTGGCGGGTATACTCTCGGCAAGTATTCGTGCGCACGTCGATGACTAATCGACGAAGAAATCGGCGATCCGTCGTGCGACGTTTTGGAACATTTCAACGATTTTCTTCGTGCGACAAACTCTGCGATATCTCGCCGATGTCGCAGATGATCGCAGAAACCCTTCGGCGATGCTCGACGATGCTTGCGAGGGTAACCATTCATCGTGAGTCCTCGTCCAAAATTTTGAACTGTGCGAACATTATGCGACGCCCGGCGAGGGCCCTTGCGAGGCCTGAGAGACCTTGAGAGTCAAACGATTTTTCATGAGAGGTGTTGAGACATGTCACGAATGTGCCAATTTATTGGTTTCGGCGACGAAAATCGTGACTTGTCTCACCAGTGGGAAAGGGGAATTAGACTTCTTTCACATATCCTCAACCTCTACGATGAGAGTAAAGCTGTAGATATTATATACCTTGATTTTCAAAAGGCCTTTGACAAAGTTCCCCACAAACGTTTACTGATAAAATTAAAAGCGCATGGAATACCTCACCTGTACAATCTCAAAATTTGCTGACGATACAAAAATTGCAAATAGCGTACTCTCAAAAGAACAAGTTGACGATATGCAACACAATCTAGATAAATTGTTATGTTGGGCCCAAATTTGGCAAATGAGTTCCAATGCGGATAAATGTAAAGTACTACATATCGGATACCTAAATGAGAAAGCAAACTATTCGATGAATGGCACTCAGCTTAAGAATGTAAACAGAGAAACCGATCTGGGAGTAACAATATCGAGTAACCTAAAACCGAGTCAACAATGTTCAGAAGTTGTTAAGAAGGCAAACAAAATAATTGGCTTTATAGGCAGGTCATTTGAGCATAAATCCAAAGAAGTTATCCTAACCCTTTACAATTCCTTAGTCCGCCCTCTTCTGGAATACTGCGTTCAATCCTGGTGCCCGTATTACCAAAAAGATATAAACAAGCTAGAACGAGTTCAACGTAGAGTTACCAAAATGATACCTAGCCTAAAGAACAAACCATACGAATAGCGTCTTAGAGAATTAAATCTATTTCCTTTAACCCAGCGCAGATTAAGAGGTGACTTAATTCAAGTGTTCAAAATCATCAAAGGCATCGACAATATGAACTGTAGTAAGTACTTCACTATCGACCAATCTAATTACACGCGGGGAAACGGTTGCAAAATTATTGGAAAATCTTTTAACTCGCACGAATCTAAGAATTTCTTCTTCAATCGAGTTGTCAACTTGTGGAATGGGCTTCCCCGAAACGTTATAGACTGCATCACCGTTGATTCATTTAAACTCCGCCTAGACAAATATCTCTCATCAAACCCGCGACTGACTGCGTTTGTAAATGAATAACTTTATTTTATCCCCCCCTCAGTTACTAACCCATCTGTCCTCTACTAACTTCCTAATCCTGCCACGGACATTAGTTCCAGGGCAGTAATTCCCTTTCCAATGTTCCCTTACCCACTCTAAACCACTGTTTGGATACTTGATCCTCAGTGTTTTGGAGGACAAGCAACCTAGAAGGGTCACTAGATCTGTTGTTGCTTGATTTCCTTTGTACTCCTTTTTACGCCATCGTAACTCTTCAGCCAGAAAGGGTACACCGGGGATTCTCCGTGGCTGAGGGGCGTCGCTGTTTCATGTGCTCGGAACTGTACATGCTTATCAGTAAACAGGTATATTATGGTGAAGAAAAAGAAAGAAGCCACATATTATGCTTGAGGTTTCCTGGGAGATAATTATACAGTATGTGATCTATGTAATACAGAGAGGAATAGAGAAGAGTGTCTTTGTATATCCTGCATTTCATATGGTGTGTGTGTTGTTTTCTTGTCCACCCCTTCACCACGATGACGTTCTTTCTGTATGATTCTGGTTAAAATTATACGCTCTTCTTCAGCTTCTAATCTACCTCATGGACTCAAAGGGGCAAATACGATCTCAATAAACCTTCTGATTAGAAACGGTCCTTCTTAAACTGCATAACATCGTCCAATTGTAGCCAGAACCAAAGGTAAAAAGGAATCATCGTGCTCAACGGGTTAAATTGGAATGGTCAAATCTATGGAGTTTATTCCAACCTCTGACACCAGCACTCTAAAGATAATTGCCTGTATCTTATTAGGCTGAAACAGGTCGGGGCCAATTAGGGGCAACATTTTGCAGCAATAGTCGGCTTGCAGCATAACTCTACAAATACATATTCTTCAACTTCTTGATGGTTTGTATAATAATTACTATGCAAATTGTATAATAATTCATATTTGTTCTATATTGAACTTATTTATATTTTAAATTTGTATTATAGCTACTACAAAAGTAAATCTAGATATCCGAAATATTGACGTATCCCAATCACTTCCACCCATGCCATTCGATTAAAGGGGGTCCTACTGTATTTAGAAACCGATTATTTCCTTTAGAAGTAAATATTTACTTAGTGGTCGATCAGTAACATAATTAATATATACAGTATATATAGAGGTAGCTCCCACGCCACCACTAGATATCAACACTCCGAGCAAGGATTTGTTATCGCAATATTTTATCCGTTTTCCTTTAAAAATGTAGATCATAAAACAGAGAGAGAGAACCATTACATCCCATTAATATCGGGATATATAGATTGTTACGACCGGGCACTCGGGTACACTAGGGCTCTTACACAGGACTCGAGTATGGCTCGCTGCCACAACGGAAACACACGATCCCAACCCCAGAGTACTGCCAGCCGAACAAAAAACGCCACTACCCTCCAGAGTTCTATCTGCTATAACGGGGTATACAAGAACTCGGTACTAGCGTTTCACACAACAGACTAATAACAAGACGGGAGTTATCTAGTCTGGTCAACAATCAAACAAAGAAGAAAGTACTACAACACTAAAGAATAGTGTTGGCCGAAGCCGAAGTAATCCACCCTTGAACTAAGAACTTAAGAAGTCCTCCACCCTCTACTTCGGATCGGCACTATTACGTTACGTTAAACAATAGTCCTCGAGCATCAAGCAAGGAATCTTCTGATAAGTTAGATGCTTCTCGAATACTCATAAGAAGTAAGTATCGGATTTTGAACAGCAATTTAATGAATAACTCACTGGTAATTAAAGGCTTTAAATTGACATAAGAAGAATTATAAGAATAAGCAATAGGATATGGCAAACATTAAGAAGAAGTACTCCGACAATGCACTGGCAATAGCCTACTAAGATTGTGCTCGTGGGCCACTAATCTCTGAAGTAGCTAAGCGTGCCACGCATGAAATCAATAGTGCTTAAACAATAATATACATAAGGAGAAGCTTCAATACTATACTGTATCTGCTGGTCGAGCAAAGTCTAGCTGGGATATCTAAGGTTAAGAGACAATGGCTGAGCAAGCGGCTCGTAGCCTAGCGAGGTCCTTAAGACTGTGCGGCCAAATTACGGTAATTGACGGGATGCTCTCTTGAGAGATCCAGATCACTAGTATCTGGTTCTCTCCTGGCGATCCTCTCAAAGTCAAGCAAATGAGATAGCACAGTGTTGGGTGGCACAGGCAAAAGCCCTCACTCGCAACACAGTGCTAAACTCCCACGGTACACAATCAAAAAGACCCCCCAGGCTTCCCACGTCTCCGTTGCAATTGTGCTGGTTCAACCAACCTAGCACTCATAGGAAATCACAACTCGAGGAACCCTATCCCAGTCTAGCATTGCCTAAACCAGCAGAAAACAGGAACATGAATAATCGCACACAGGGAAATACATATACGAGTGCAACAAACATCAATCAATCCTATTCTAGTTAACCCTTCCAAAATAGGCTATCTAACAGGCACTTATCTCGTGAGAACTCAAGCGATAATACTTTGGCTGACTAAATCTGCACCAAAGGGGTCATTGAGGTTATACAGGGACGAGAAGAGAAGAAGGTAGGCTGTTCAGAGAGTAGAGAAAGTTCACATCAGTCGGAAGAATATGGATAGTTGCAAGGGATATGAGAGGTCGCTTTGCCTGATGAGTTCTGAAGCATGGTGGCAAAAACCTCTCTTTTTATACTCGGCCCTCTAGCGGCATATCTCAAACTACTTAAGGACCGCCCACTGGCAATCATGACGTCATATTCTCTCAATCTGGGATTGACAAAGAACTTCCCACGCGCTGAAAGGGAGGAAGGGAGGAGGGAATTAGGCCTACCGGCCCGCGTGGCGCACTCACCGACCCCACGCCACGTAATATCCCTCCTCTCATCATTACATACAAGTCCCACACACAATACTTATATCTAATGATATAAAATAGAACTCGTTGACTTAGAAGAAAACAAAATACATAATGATAATACTTATAGTACAACGGTTCACATAAACTGAGTTAGGAAACTCTACACAGACTACAGCCAAAGTTCCTGCCCTGACGATCCTAGCGAGAGTGGGGCCTGACTGGGCGTTCTGTACAGCATGCTCATACTCGACATGCGTCACACCTCCCCCAAGATTTTACTTGCTCAACCCTGAGCTAAAATCTGATATACAGAACCCCATCAAACCCCTCACACCCAGCGACCGCATGGCACTAAAACAACGCTGAGTTTATCACTAAAACACATCTTATAAAAAAAAAAAAAAAAAAAAATCACATTTCATAACTCCTCCCAACAATAGTAAAAGACATAATATCATGCTCCCAGAGCGAGCTTACAGCAGCTCAGC
This sequence comes from Lithodes maja, assembly GCA_037953745.1. Classification (NCBI taxonomy): domain Eukaryota; kingdom Metazoa; phylum Arthropoda; class Malacostraca; order Decapoda; family Lithodidae; genus Lithodes; species Lithodes maja. The sequence continues at coordinate 15,375 of JBAKBP010035423.1, forward strand.
CGTTTGATAGTTCGTGGACTACTCAAACCTTATAGGCTATGACAAACTTATACAATTATCTTCATCAAAAAGAAAGAGTTTTTATATGATTTTTATATTTTAATATGTTTTTTTCCGGCTGCACTATAAGGGCAGCCTATTTTCTTCTATACCAAACGCTCAACAATCCTGCTTTACGACCCAATACGCTGGGCTACAACCGCGAGCCAACAAGCACCAAGCGCAAAATACTACTCAAACCAAAGCAGGAGGCTACCCGTGTGTCAATTTACCCAGGATCATATACCCCTGAACGACCACATGCAACCTCGTTGTCACAACCGGCAATATGGCTTATGTCCAGGTTATATACCAATAACCTTAGTGACCACCTGGTCAGCCTCATATTCCGATTGTGAAACGGGTCCAAGATCTTGAGAGGGTAATGATCTGGGTAAACTACACCGACCGGACCATAGGCTGGAACATAGATCTCGAAATGCCCCAGCGCATCATCGTCCTTTTCACTTTCATTCATCAGGCTCTGACACGTTGCTGGTGCATTCTTAAGTCCGTAGGGCATAACATTGCACTGGTAGGTACTCCCGTCCACAACAAAACCACATACCTCTTTAGCGCGCTCGGACAAAGTTACACGCAACGACCACTCACGACATTCCTTATCCCTCAGATCCTTCGTCCACACGTAATCCAGCTCTGCTTGCACCATAGGCTGTCGAGCAGGATTTATACGGCAGGGAATTAAACTGAGCCTTGCACTATCTCCAGCCTGCATGTCGGATTCTACCCCGTACCTCAGGCCTGGAGAAGCAACAAACATGCGAAAGTACTGCCATAGCCTAGTAAATAACTGCCTTGCACTGTCTCCACGAACAACATGCCTTGTGCCCTCCCACAACCCAGCCGAGACCGCAGCTTCTAACCTGTAGTCTCCCTCCTTCTCCACCTTCGTCCCTAGAAGAGCCAGGTCATGAGAGGGACAATCAGTACCACCCGTGCAGTCACTCCCACAGTTCATTATAGCTAAGGCTTCCCCGCCGATACCGTACATGCGCACCCCCACATTCCTTGTGACGACATCTGCCTGCGCAGCATCACCGCTTTTAGCGACATGGCCAGATACAGTCGGTCTGTGGTAGGGCTGTTGCATTAGACTAGAGCAGCATTGGGAGGCTATGTGACGACCGGGCACTGCGATACCACAGCCGACCCTACCAATCTGCTCAATGTCCTCCTTTTGACCACCACCCTTGGCAGCCATGGGTCGACCCTGACCTGGCAACCATGCCAAGGCCTCGTCGCCCACCTTAAACCACCGAAACAACGAGGCTAACGGTCTTTTAACAGTCACATGACCTGCCTGCGGAACATCTCGCACCGCCCGAGTTGTGAGACTCAGGGGCTCGGCACGACCAGTGGGGTATGAACCAAGCTGGTGCTGGAGTGCTGCACACTGCTGCTCAGACAGGTGCTCTAGCGCTTCCACAGCCACCAGACTCGTGTCCCCCGCCCACTGCTTCGCCGAGACATGACAATCCCTACTCTCCTCCACCTGTGCCCTACTGCCCCCCTCTCCTTCTCCACCTTGGCCGCGGCAGACCAACGCAGGGACAGTAGGCTGCTCAGGTGGTTGCCTCACAAACTCCTCCAACAGGTTCACATGACATGCTTCCCCGTCCTCGTGTTTAATCTCGACAGCACCATTACCACACTTCTGAACTTCCGGATCCTCCAACTGCAGTTTACAAATATCTGAGGGAACCAACCTGTCTAGATGCTTCCGAAGCAACCCAAGTCCTTCCCCAATATCAAACTGAGCAACCCTTTTTTCTCTCCGTGTGCAACGTTGCTGCCCCGGAGTCTCTTCCGGCCCTACCTCCTCACTAACTGTGACAGGTCCTGGGGCCTCTCCAGACTCCAACATAGGTGCCAATACTAAATCACCCAGGAGAGCCGCCGAGTCAAAACTCTTAAAACCAACTCCAGCTTTAGCCTCCTCCTGTTGATCGTTCCTCTGCTGGTCTGAAGACGGAGGACTAGGCTGTGACACTTTATCTGCCCGAGCTCGGGTGACAACACACGCCATGGGTTGTGTCTGGCACCGCTCGACCCACTCTTGCTCTTCCCTACTCACGTCGGCCGTCCTCTCGGCAACGACTAAGGGTAGAACCTCAGAAGCGGGCATTGCAAAGTCGTTGCCGAGAAGAAGGTCGACGCCCTCCACTGGCAGTTTCTCCACAATCCCAACATCCAATTCACGTGTCACACCATCCACCTCCAACTCCAACCGCACCAGCGGGTATGACCGAGTTGCATTAATACCCTGCACCACTACCACCCGAGCCGCATTTATAGGGTAGCCAGTCAAATTGTTCATCAGAGTCTGGGAAGCACCTGTATCACGCAAGACCTCTACTCCATGCTTGCGCCCCGCCCACATCACGCAACCCCGTCCTCTATGGTCGCAAAAAACATCCTGAGCAGGGTTCGAGCCTCTCAGGTGTTTCTGCATTGGCTGTGCCTCAGCCTCTGACGAACTGCCCCGGGCAAACTCAGAAGACTTCGGAGACACACCAATGTTGCAGGCCAAAGACACAGCTGCTGTAGGTGGTTTGCTAGGACAGACTCTTGCAAAGTGCCCCTTTTCATGACAAAGATAACACTCCAACTCCCCTCTGGGCTTCCCTTGGTACTGGGAAGGGCCCGGCCCCTTCTTAAATGGGACGGTGTTAGTCTTGTGGTCAGTCTTGGTATCATAGCTCTTGTACTTGTTTGCATAATGTATATCACTAACTCGGGGGGGTGGGGTGTCACGCCCCTTGTTACCTGCCTCACTACGCTGGGCAGACCCGCACCCACGAATTAATGATAGCCGGAGGTCAGCCATCTCAGCTGCCTCCTGTAGAGTTTTAGGGTTCTTTTCTTTAATAGTTAAAGTCATATCTGCACCAGTACACTTATAAAACTGCTCGAGCAGAAACAGCTCAGTCAACTGTTCGGCCGTCTCAGCTTTCTCAGAACGTGTCCAGTTAGCAAGTGCATCTTTTAAGTCCCGGGCATGTTCAAGAAAGGTCGCCTCCCTAGTCTTCGTAACACCCCGAAACTTCAATCGATATGTTTCTGGTTGCAACTCGTATGCCCGTAGGACAGCTCTCTTCAATACTGGGTAGTCAATGCAAGACTCTAAAGGCAGTGCATCATAAGCCTTCAGACCCTTACCCGTAAGTCTTGAGGAGACCAGAGCTGCCCACTTCTCTTCAGGCCAATTATGCTCCCTACACTTCTTCTCAAAACGATTAAAAAATTCTGTGACTTCAGTTTCACTAAATGCCGGCACCAATTTGACTAAGTGAGACAAGGACTGTTCTCTTACTTGGCCCTCACGGCCCATCCGAATCCCGGTCGACTCTGCACGAGTCTTATCTAAGTCTATCTGAGCACAATATTTCTCGGAGTCGTATCTAAGCTCAGCCTCGTGCCTCCTAGACTCAGCCTCAATCTCCTTCTCCTGCTTCCTAGACTCAGCCTCAATCGCACACTTCCTAGACTCAGCCTCAATCTCATACCTCCTAGACTCAATTTTAGCAAGCTCGAGTTTAAATATCATATCAGGAGACAGGCCGGAAGAGGGAGCTGCCACTACTGAAGGAGGGGGGGCAAGAACTGGGGAACCACCATACGCACCGCCCGAGGGCACTCCAATCTTCCAATGCTCATCCCTCTGTGGGAGAGTGCTAACCTCCGGCAACTGAGTGGACGGCACTGTGGGAGTCGAGTGAGAGGGGATCTGGGGAGGAACCCCCCCAAACGCCCTCTCCTCCGAAACCCCATGTCGCCCACGCAACACCCAGGAAATCAGCTCCCCCTTGGACATTCCTCCTACATTGGATAGACCCAAAACCTTGGCTATCAGGTGCAAGCCATAAACATTCACCCCAGTCAGCCTCTCCTCCGTCACATGGTACTGCTTACTCACAAAAAGTCTAGCATCCTCCTCACTAGTTACTAACGGCACCTCCTCACTTAGCATCTCTCGCTCCTCGTCAGTACTAGGGCCCGACATACTGAAGTTCACCAAAAAATTCTCGAGACAAAAGTGTTAAACTCCCTTATGCAAGCACTAATTACTAAATTAACTGGAGTCTCTTAAATGCTCTCCTAATTGCC